>JAPMNP010718100.1:0-10327 GCA_029874935.1 Atherina boyeri | reverse complement strand
GAGCTAGTAGTAATTGTAGGTGGTTTTCAGAATTGCCAGATTTTGAAGCGACTGCTGTGGATCACCCCTCACTGCTCAGCATAATTGTGTACCATCTTTTAAGTCTTTACTAAATTAATGGACAATAGCTAGAAATCAAACAAGTATGACACACAAAGCAAACACAGACATGGAAGAAAAAAATCCCTCTTTATCCAACAGTTTCAGTAAGAATCCAGAGACAGGCTTAATGAGTAAACACAAGAATTCCTCTTCTCAGTTTTCATTTCATTAACACAATACACACACGGGAAATAAATCAAAGAGTGTGTTTACATGAAAAATTGCTGTCTGAAATTGATCAGTTTGCATGGAGTAACTGAAGCATAACTGCATCTCATGGGAAAGAACAGCCTTGAAACTGACTTAGCATGGACACATTAGTTTCTGTGCAAAGATCAAAGTTTTGGAAAAATAGGAAATTCAGGATAATATTGGGTACAATCTCACCTCCCTGACATGTTGGAGACTGCAACACAAGCATTACACACATTTACCAACAGTGACCAGAAATGTCCCCATTCTTCTTCCTGTTTAATAATGATTATGTAATGGTTTGTTCTTCTGCTGTTCTAGCAGAGCTTCATCGCATTAATCTGGACTGATTGAACACAGATATTGAATGAAAAAGTACAACACATTTAATGGACTGGACTCACACATACACACACATATCCTTCTTCTCTGACATACTCTTTGTCTTTGAATCCCCTGACACACTACCTGACTCATCCACAAAGCACAACATTGGCTGTCCTCGGTAGTTATCTTGAAACATTGGGTGAAAGTTAAGTTTTATCAACAAAGGCTGTGTGTGGTTGTGTATGTATCTCTGTGTGTGTGTAACTTAATGTGTGTTTGTGCAGCTCCAGTACAAGCTGTGATAAAATGTCTGTCCAGCCAAATACACTCCACATCAACAAAATCCTGGCACATCTGCTCAGACAAACAGCAAAAATTGCAACTACAGTAGAACTAAAATTTACATTAGGCTACTATCACAACAATGTACACGTCCTATCCCAACAACTCTTGCATAATACTTCCTCAACCATGTTGATAATTACGATTCATATTTCTTAGTCCCACCCTAAACAACTCAATCTTCATCTGTGTCTGTATCATTAAATCAACAGAGCAAAACAACAAAGCTACCACCTAAAAGGGTTTAAGTTTATGTTTCCCTGTAATTGATGATCTTAGCATTCTTGCCTCTTGTATTTACACTTTGATTCATTAGCTTTCAGAAATTAAGAGAATATTCTGAGTCAGAAATTCATGGAAATTTAACCAACAAGCTTAACACAGTAACATAGGTCTTTTTCTCAGGATTACTTGTCTGAATTAAGGATTAATAGAAATTCATAATGTGCTATATAATGGATAAACATTTAAGCCAAGCCAAGAGCCTAAATCCTGTAACATTATCCTCCATTTTTGTATGTGTTTCTTAAATGTATTAAACCTTGACTCCAACCATTGTTTAAAGAGTTAAGCCTAGTATGATTATTGCCGTTTTAGGGATTTAATAACCAGAACAAAACATGTGCCCCATTTGCTCAAGAAGGAATTTGGAGATGGTTATGACGTTGAACTCAAGTAGACCGTGTCCCAGTTATAAAACCCAGTGCCAGTAATTTTTCATAGCAATGTGTCCACTGGAATTATGTATTTAAATCCAGGACAGTATAACAGGGAAACCAATCTAATGAGACAAAATCTAACAGATATAACTATGAACAGTGTATTAATTAATACATTTTTTTTTTTTTTTTTGGAAGTGCCAGGCAGCCATGTTGGATTTTTAAGGTTTAAGGATTTTTAATATCTGAGACAGAAATCTAAAAAAGGGATAGAGTTCATGCACTTTTACCACCAACAATACTCCCTAACATAAAACGTCAAACGGATTGGGAGGAACTAGTGGAATGTATATTCTTCTAATCCAATGATGGATACGTTTATCTACCATTTAGTCAACCATGAAGCTCTTGGGTGCCAAAGAAACCATTTCTTAATTTGTATGATTTCATTGTTAGGAACTCCCAGCTCACAATCACCAAAATATGTCAGAATCATTCAGGCACAACTTTTACAACAAATAATCAGTTAGAACCTGGGACTGAGGGGAGGAAGAAAAGGGACATATTTCTCCACAATGGGATAGAAAAACGAATACACCTCACTGAGCATGACAAGCTATCTCCTCACCATGTACTGCAAATACATCACTAACAATGATTATCTGCACAAAACTTAAAAAGAAGCTTTGCATTTTGTTTAAAACAAAAACTAAGTCATATAAGGGAGTATAAGAGAACTGGAAGAGCTCTTTATATGATTTTGTGCCGAGGAATGATTCATCTCAACAAATTCCCACGCCCCAATTGCTTTATGCTTTTCAGTGACTAATTATAACTTTGTTACTCAGGCAATCACACTGCTGCGAGTGCAGTTTGCTAACACATTAACCGTCTTCAGTAACCAAAACAGAATTAAACCCAGTCAGAATCTCTGCTGTAAGATAGACATTGCTGCTCCTCTCAGAGGAAATGTTGGCTTGTCCAGTAAATTTTACTGTTGGTCATGTGCGCAGAGTTTGGAAACTGATTCCAAGAAACGTATAGACAAAGAAAAAAAAAAACAACAGCTCGAAAAATCCCAAAAGGCATAGGAGTTGATGGAGGATGAAGCAAAGTAAATACGTTAAAATAGGCCAAGAAAAAAAGAGGGGAAAGTGTGGAGGAGTAATAGATGTAGAGGAGGGTTTCTGTGTGAGTGAACGGGAAGTTAGAGAGGACTGCAAAGACTTAACAACCCACTGAGAATGGATTTAGCATTAGAGGCAGTGAAGGGAATCTCAACGTTAGATCTTTTACGCAACTTAACTAAATTCCCTCTCATCTCTAACAGCTCACTTCTCCCAGCAGAGAAGGGCTGTTATTTCATACCATCTTATTTTCAAATTGTTAATAGCCAAGAGTTCAGTCAGAATTCAAGAACAACGATCCCTGGAAAAAAGATCAGTTTCCGATGAACAAGGCCAAGAATCTCTTAGTGCCAACTTTAAATAGTTTAACATATTTACTGTGCTAAATGCAAGATGTTTATTGGTGACGAGTGAATCAAGAAGCTATTTATGACAGAAAAAAAAACATAGAATTTTTTTTTCCAAAATGATTTAGGTACTGTAGATTTGTTAAATATGTCTGTAACTCAATATCTGGATGCTATTTTGCAGAATTCGTTAATATTTGCTTTAGATTTGATAGACTTTACATCATTATGGTTTTGTAAATGGCTGGTAAAACATTTAGGGAATGTGAACGATCGAGCAAGTAAAACATTGATGAGTGTGATTCCCAAAAACATAAAACAACAAAAATATATAATATTTAAAGCAGAGGTGTCCAGCTCCGATCTTCGAGGTCCGCAACCCTACATGTTTTCCATGTGTCCCTGCTTCAACACACCTGATTCAAATTAATGAGTCATTATGCAAAACTTCACAGGCTGTTGGATTAACTTAATTGGAGGCAGGTGTGTTGAAGCAGTGAAACGCTGACTTTGGACACCCGTGATTTAAAGTGACACATCACCATTTGGGCAAATATGCTCATTTTCCACCTCCCCTCGAGTGAAACAATTAAGTTTGACCTTTCCCCTGTTCATCCTGCTGTTCTCTGAGTCTGGCGACCCCATCTGTGGCTTTGGGTTAGCATGAACTATTGAATCAGATTAGACCATTAGCACCTAGCTAGCATCCCACTAAAAAGTTACTTAAAAACTCTGGCAGTTTTCCCATTTAAAAGTCGTCTTTTCTCAAGGTAAAAAAATTAATGACATTAACTGAAAATTAAACAGGGCGGTTTCCTGCACTGATCAGAAATGGAACTACACTCTGATTTCAGAATAATAATCAAGGAACGTTCCGAATGTTTGATAGATAACTGAGAAGAGAATAGACAACAAGCATACTGTAGGTGGAGGTCAGGATGACGCAGGTCAGATCATGAATCAGATTACTAAAAGATCAATCAAAAGTCCTATTTGACAACAAAACAGATTGGAACACTTGCCCAATGGAAAATCCTAAAGAGAAAATCTTCCCTTTGTTCTCACCACAACTTTCTAAATAAGAAAAAATTAACATCTAGACAAGACCGATGCATTCTGTAAATAAGTTGTTGACTGATTAACTTAAAGTCAAACATTCTGCCCACAGGGAAGAGTTTGTTTAATTAAATACAAAAAAGTAAACAACAAAAATCTGCAAGTATCCACTAAACCTTCGGCATAAAAGAAAGAAAAAAAAAGATGGCTTCTATCAGGATATTGATCGTAAAAACACATCAAAGTAAAAAAATATGCCACTTTGAGAGCTGCAACCTCAGGGTGTTTTCACGGTCATGAACGTCATCAAAAATCTATGGATAGTGACAGAGGGCCAAGAGTCCTTGTCGGAGGCACCAGAGGTTTCAGTCTAACCATTTGCTCCTTTCATCCCCATGCCTGTGTCCACTACTGCAAAAAATGTATGAAGGAAAAAAAAAGAAGATAGCCCAATGAAAACAAAACTAAAAACTAGGACTATTTAGTCAGAATAACAGGAAAAAAGAAAAAGGAAAAAAAATATATTTTTTAAGTTATATCTGTCAAAAAGGTGTTTCTATGGTAACTTAAATGGGGTTTCAAACCTTTGCTTAAATCAATTTTACTTTGTATTAGTTTTGAAATTGAAGAAGATAGAAACAAACTTTTTTTTTTCTAAATCGATTGGGTAAAATACCAAGCAACTGATCCTCTTGTACTTGCTTAACTATTTAAGAAAACATATGCTCTTGTTGCCCTTTGGGTACACAGACATTTAAACCTTTCCAAACCTCTGTATGACTGCAAAACTGTGCACTGGGCAGCAAGATTGAAAAGGTTGTTCAGGTACTTTTTCTAAGCAGTAAAAAAGTGGTCACCACCTAATCAATTGAAACCAACATGAATATATGCTGGCCACAGCAAATGCCCGCTGTTCATGAATAAGAAACCTTGCTGCTCTTTTGAAGCCTCCAGGGGGAAGGTGTTTCATTCTAAACTGAGAATACTGGATAGAAAAAGAAGAAGAAATCCAGCAATGATAAAATACAGGATAAATATGTTGGATTCCATTACAGTCAAATGAAATCCTTTTTCTCACAGAGACAAATATCTTCTCTAACACTGATCTCAAGGGAGAGTGGGTAGGCTGCCGTGGTCCCGGGTGTATGGTTGGGGCGCCGGGGCGGGCGAGGGCTCGGTCCGGGGAACTGTCTGGGGCAGCCTGGTCCTCCTGGGCGTTGGCTGGGCCCCCTGTCTGGTGGGGAGGCTGCTCTTGGGCTCGCGCCGTGCCTGTCCCGAGTGGCCGGTTTCCGGGTGGGGTCAGCGGTTGCCGCTCTTGGCCCACTGGGGCCCGCTCTCCACGGCTGTGGGGGGTTCTGGCAGAGGGTTTCCCCTGCCACCGTCTGGGTGGATGCTTGTTCGTCTCTGTGGTGCCCTGGGGTTTCTCCTGGTGGCCAGAGTCTTGGGGCTTCCAGGTCTTTCTCTGCTCTCTTCGGGGATATGGTCGCACTTGCGTTATCACACCCATCTTTAAACACTCTTCACCCCTCACATTCTGCTTGGTGACAGTCACTGTGTCCTCTTGTGAACATATACACTGTGTACACTATTGACTGCTGTTGTTTGGTTGTTCGCCTGTGGTGTTGTGTATGTATGTTTCAACTTGTTCCGGAGTGCGTATGTTGTTGTTTAGTCCAAAGTATTTTTTCTCTTTTGTTTACCTCTGAAGATTGTTAGCTTGCTTTCCGGCCGAGGCCGGGTGATAGTCTTTGTTGTGTCTCTCAACAGCTGTAGCAGCTGGCTGCTTGGTGTATCTCTCCTTTTCTTTTCTTTTTTCCCTTTTCCCTCCTCCTTTCACTTTAAGTTCATGTCCACTCTACCTTTTTTTTATTCTCTCTTTCCCTGTCAGGTCCAGCAATATTATGTAAAATCCATCTGTAGACAAGCATAAAAAATAGAATAAAATTGAAATAAATAAGCTTAACTTAGATCATCAAGGGGAGCCTTATCATTCATAAAGCTCCTCTTGGCATAGCTAAATCTGCTCCACACAACATAGCGGGCAGATCACCATTCTGCTTACTACGATGCTGTAGCTACAGGACAAGAAGGGGGGAAAAAAACTAGGCAGCTTTTACTGACCACTATGACTTCACATTCCATCCACAATATGTTCTAAATCCAACCTCATCACAGTCTGGTCAGTAACTTAGCCTACTAATGATATTTAAACAGTAGTGAAGAGAAGTACAGGACAGCATCACCCACACGTATCCACACTTCCAAGAAGCCAACTTGGCTGATTACATTTAGCCTACATAACTGTACAAGTGGAGATGTATCTAGAGATGTTAAACTGGGAAAAAAAATGTAAAAGTGAAAATAAAACTCAGCTGACAGTCCATCTACCGGTGCGTGTCTCTGTGCTGAAGCTGCACCATCAGCCTCCACTGATGCTCTCCTCTTCTGCACTATGTCAGCTGCCAGCTACACTCATCACCAACTTTACTCAGAGCCAACGCAGCTCTGCTGTCACAGCAGAAGTCAGAAACCTCACCGAGACGCCTGCACACCTCTCTGTCGTGTCAGGTGTTTTCAGAGGAGGGGGAGTCACCTTCATACCTCTCGTCAGACGGATGGAGAGACGCTACATCAAACATCCACCGACTAAGTTAATCTCTTCTCAGTTTCGGCATTTCCTCGTCGGGAACGTCAGGATATGAAAGTGAAAATAAAATAAAATAAAATAAAGAATTAAACGAGTCACTTGCCTTGAAATCCAAGCAGGAAAGCGACGCCGGTGATCCACGCGGTGTGTATCCAGAAGTAACGCATGATGTTCCCGTCCTCAGGTTGCAAAAGCTCCGCGCGCTTCCAGACCAAGCTCCGTGTCCAGCGGTAAGTTTCCAGAAGACGGAGCGCTGCAGATGAAGCCGAGCGGAGGAAGAAATCCCAGTCTGAGGGGGGCTGATCAACATGAGAGCCGGAGACTCCGATACTTCTGCTGCTGCTTTCACACGGACATTAGCGACCCCTACCGAAAACCTTACCGACAGATAGAGAGTCTGCGAGTGTGTGTTTGTGAGAGTGAGCGTGAGTTTCCTCTCTGTGCTGTCTCTCCGTGCCGTGGTTCAGGACTAAGAAATGTGAGTGAAATCCGCACATTTCATTCAGCGCCACACTATGTCAAACAGAGTAGCCTAAACGACACACTGATGATGGAAGCATTTGAAACGATAAATTCCCCTTCCTTTGTTTTCAGACTAAATTCCAACCACCTAGGCTATATGACATATATGTGTGTACAATGAGGACATGGCATGAATTCGTATGGGAAAATGGACATTAAGTAGGCCTAGGCTGCAGTTTTATTTGATGTAACTGTATCCCCCACTTTTTACAAAGTTAATTTACAAAGACCTTTCATGAGAGCTCAAAACGTAACCCATCCATACAAAATATTTCTAAGAAAATGTGCTCTTTTAAATTAAAAATAAAATAAACTAGTACATCTATTTCTGTCCGTGATCTTCAATATGTTTAATCAATTTAATAGGAGCCCTCCCCTGTCTGACTGAGTTCACTGGACACTAATTAAGATGTAAGTTTTTATAGTTGATGTGTCAAAAAAATGAAAAGTGTGTAGAGGTAATAAAGGAGAATTACCATTATAAAAAAAGGATTTTGTCAAGGCACAGATCTGGGGACGGATACTGGAACATTTCTGCACCATTTAACGTGCCCCAAAACCCAGCAGCATCCATCATCCTAAAGTGGAAGTATTTTGGGACCACCACCAGACTTCCTATAGTATATCTGGTAGCCCAGCCCTGGGCCTTTCTCAGACAAGTAACCAAAAAGCAAATCGGCAAACTGGCTGCAACCTAGAGTTTCTTTGTGGGGATGGTGGAACCTCCCATAAGTACAGCCCTCAATCAATCAAGTCTTTGTGGTATACAGTGGCCTGACTGCAGCCATTTCTCACTCAAGGCATGACAGCCGGCTGGGACTTTGCCAAAGGGCACCTAAACACCTTACAGACTGTCAGAAACTAAATTCTTTGATTAGAAAAAAGAAAGATAAAAAGGGGCAGGGGAAATGAGATGCTCTACATCCTTTTTTGTTAAAAAAAACAATAACAAAACAACAAAAAAAAACTTTCCTTTAGCCAAACATGATGCCGGCAGCATCATGCTGTGGGAATGTCTTATGTCTGTAAAAGAGACTGAGACCAGACAAGATAGATGTAAAGATTGATTTAGATGATTACTGAGCAATCATGAGTGCAAACCAAAAAGTGAAACCAATCAGAGTCTGAACCCAGGAGAGCAGACATCGCATCGAGAGTTGGAACTCTGTTTCCTCAGTCTCCCAACACATCATAGCTGAGATTGAGCATTTCCACTGTGGAGACCAGAAGAAACTGAATAGAGTCCAATAACATTGTGTGTCCACTGGCTTAAAAAAAGCCATAAATTAGCCATCAATATAATGGATATGTGTAATAAAAGAGTCAGTGGTTTGAATAAACATAAATGTCATCATACTATTAACAATGTAAGATTATATATATATAAATACAATATATATTGCAAATGGCTCCAAAGTAAGTAGGCCTGATTGCTATTTTTGTGTACTTTCACTGTCAATTTAGTTTTTATTTCATTTTCCATTCATGGAGCTCCCACCCACAATATCCCACTGCACCAGTGGTCTTCAACAGTTTATTTACATTCTTCACCCGTTTCCATCATGCTGCTCATTTGTATTTTAGGCTGTGAGGAGGAGAATACTGTTTTCATTACAACATGCCAGCAGCAAGAGAAACACTGCAAAGGTGAGATGGAATCAAACTAAAACATCACATTGAAAAATACAGTTTCCTGTCAAAGTCAGACACGGGAGTGTATAAAATGTCAGAAACCTATCAAGTCTTGTCTTTGCAAAGAATCTTCACTTAGGTGGATGAAATGTATACAGACGTCATGCTTTCATGCATTATTCATGGACTTCCATGATATCAGATCTCTGTGCATATGGAGTTGTGCCTTAAAGGGTTCAACTGGCTTCAAGTTCAGTATTCCTTAAATCCAAGGAGTGGATTCTTAACAGTTTAAGTTTAAGTCTTACCAATGTGCACACTATACTGTAATTACAGGCCATCTCTCAATGTGTTGTCTGAATTATACAGGACTCATCGTATGAACATGGAATGATAAGTAAGTGATATTTTTTGAGCTATGGCTCCATGCAACAGACTTCATAAATATGCAAAGCTGCCAGCAGACTACAGTTTGTAATGACTAATTCTATGGCAGATGGCAGAATGTGATTGCACATCAGTTAGTGTCATTAATGTCTTTGCTCAAGACTAAGTGTTGCCAGTGTTGGAAGAGGATGCTGACTTCCCATAATGTGAGAAACAAAACAACTACAGCAGTTTATTTCAAACTGTACTTTCAGATTTCTCCAGCTCTCATAAGTGAACAGCCAGAAAAACCAAGTTCTCCTCATTCCATTCATCAGTGAGCAAAATTCAGATTCATTTCACAAAGTGCAATCAACTCGTGTCTTTTGCTGAACACAAGGGTTAAAGTCTGACCTCCAAGAGTCTTGATTTATAATTAATTGCCAGCACACTGTGATTCTGCCCTCCAGCAACCTTAAGACATCAGTATGAGTCTTCTCTTGTGTCAGTGATTTTGTGGTTGTACTGAATGTAAAAAGATGGGAAGTCTGTCCAAGGCAAAAAATATGGCACCATACCGGCATTATGGAAAATGGAGATGGTTGTCAAGGGTACCTCCTTGGGCGACCAAGCCGTAATTGTTCATTTGTTGTTATTTTTGTATGTGCAGGGAACTGATTCTCAGTAGAAGACTTTTATTTGTCCATATCACACTTCTCCCTGAATATCAACTCAGTCCTCACATAGCTGTCTCACACTGATCCTTATTGTATCCCATCCACTGCATATTCAATGGGCACCAAAAAGATTGTGGTTCTCAATCACAACCTGTTGCATCATAACTGGGCATGGTTTATAGCAAGTCGTGTTTCAATTAAAGTCCCACTCCGATGAAAATCATGTTTTCCGTGTTGTTAACATGTTCTCGTGGTATTTTCCTGAAGCTAGAGGACATGTCTTGAGAAAATTAAGCTCAAAGTTGCATTTCTGAGTATTTCTGCATTCAAA
>JAPMNP010718080.1:0-14831 GCA_029874935.1 Atherina boyeri | reverse complement strand
TGTGTGTGTGTGTGTGTGTGTGTGTGTGTGTGTGTGTGTGTGTGTGAGAGTGTGTGTGTGTGTACCCGTGTGTACACAACAAAAGACAGCCAAGTCCTAATGCAGTAATCAGAGCAGTGGAAGAGGGGAAATGGTCTAAGGGGAAATGGAGAGTGTGTAGGTGTGAGAGTGTACACCTATGTGTGTGTGCGGCTGTGTGAATGGAGGTGGTGTAATTATGTTCAGCTTGTGATGGCTGAGTTGGAGTCGTGATTAGTTACATCACAGCTAATTTATGTCCAGCAGAGATTTGCTCTGGCCCTCAACCATCTCAGTCTCCCTTCAGATCTAACCGTCTGCTAACCTCAGCTCTGGAGCAATAGTATTCTTCTAGTCTTATTCTCAGCCCAAACTCAAGCTTCTTCTTGCTCCAGCGTCAATCCACAAATCAGTCGACTTTTGAAAAAAAGAAAATGGGCAAGCTATATCTTTAATGGTAACAGCAACAGCACTTCTGTTTGTCTGAGTCTTTCAGTGACCACTACAGTGTTGGTTCCACCAGAGTCTGGAGGGGATTCAGTTAATTATCCTGTTTTTTTTCTAAATTATGATAGTTGTGGATATAGGACATCAAAACAATAACACTGTAGAGAATAGCTGGCTCTTTCTCCGATTCATTATTCATATTTCTTGTTATGAACTTGTTGCCATTATGGATCTACAATTCGATTGGCTCATTATTTGTATAGGCTGATATAATACAGTATCAGCACCAAAAATGAACAGACATTTAGATTTGGTCAAATTAGCCCCGACTGCTGTTGTTAGAGAGAACTGTAGCCAAAGTAAAGTGACGTTTTTAGCTTTTTTTTTAAATGTTGCATGAAAAATCAGTATGGTGTGTCTTTCATTGAAGTTATCTGCTTTCATAAAAATGGTATTTTATGTCATTATTTGCCAAGTTTCACAAAAATGTGATAAGCTTTATGATTGATGTAGGATTCAAACATGAACAAAGTCTAACAGCTGCGGTTTCTGAAGCTAGGACATGAACAAACGTATAGGCCATCCTAAAATGCTCCACGAATTTCATGGCCGAAACTCAGGCCCTTTTCACACATGACTTCCAAACCGGGGCTGATGCATGGTCATAAATGAAAGTGCAGAGGTGGACTGAAGGTTGAACGTTCGGTCATCAAAGAGGTGAAACAGATAATAGCCCTTTTTACACACCGGTTGCAACATATGAGTACATAAATAACCTACTGCTGGTCCCCTTAATTCATCCATTATTGTGCAACGAAGGCATGCAAGTCCTAGCTTGAAAATCTATATGTGAAAAGGTTTACTTTACACACGTTTTCAGCGCTGAGCCACCTCTGTTTGGCCCGGGTTAATTATGAAAGAACAGTGGCAGCTTAGCAAATATGTCTATTTGATTAGGGCTGAACCGATGTGTGAAAAGGGCTTAACATTCTTAGAGCACTTGTTGTCCAGAATTTGAACAAAATGTATCCACTTTTAGACCTGAAATCTTTTTTCTTTTTTTTATTCTAAATATGTTTTGGAGAGGCTGCTTGTCATATCCTAAATCTCCTAAAATATTCTGAAGATTTTCCAGCGCCAGCTCCAAATAACACAGCTGAAAACATGCAGATGCAGAAGCCACTAAAGTGTTCATGACTAAAATTTCTGGAGGCAAAAGTTTGCCTTAATCCAGTCCGAATCTTACAGCCTCCCGCTAATGCCAGCCCAAACGCTCCCTTCTACCCTGCTGTTCATGAAAGTGGTCTAAAGCTGGGGGGGTGGGACACCTATTCTCTTAATACGTCTCATGTGACTTTGTCCTCACTCTGAGCCACTCGTCAGGGTAGACCACCCCTTAACAGCACGACTGGCTGTCTGAGGAATGTCATGTCATGGAACAGATGGAGACCCCCAGACAATAGAGTCGCATGTGTCTACTAGGCCCTATATACTATGGCATGTGCCAATTGTCTAAGTGTGTGCGAATGTGTGTGTGAGAGTATTCTTCCAGCATTTTGAAAGCCACACTGAGTCAGGTTTGCTCTCATCATGAGCGTCCCATTCATCTCATGGAAGATGAGAGATTACATGTATTTCTCCAACAAAAAAGAAGCACTGGAGAGCTGAGAAAATGATGCAATCATATCCAGAAGACACGATTCACCAAACAACATGATGCAACGGGGAGAGATACAGGGAATCGTGGAAGCAGGTACAATGATGGTCTTTAATGTTCCAACTTTGGTTTGTTTCAGTGGCCATGCTGTCCTACATACACCAACTTACAGGAGTCAATAATTACCCCTTAGTCAATGGGATTCACATGCCAATAATGATGTAATACAGCTACTATCCTGAGAATAACTACTAAAACAGGTTCATTATAAGCTTTACCTGTAAATCATATAGTAAAGCTATAAAGTTGGAGCTATTTATTGACCATAGCATCATTTGAAGCCCCCTTTAAAACACTCTGAGGCTGCCTGTGAGGCAATAGTTGTGTGTAAGAATCGATCAGTCCCGCTAACAGACAGTTGTTTTCTTTGCTTATGGATCACGGCTGTAAACCATTATAAGAAAGACAACAGCCGCCACATTTCATTCATTTCACCCATACGGGCCTGCCGGCAAGATTCCCATCAAATCCGCTGCAGTTCTACCTGAACCATTAATGACCCCGAAACTCAATGATCAGGGGAAACAATCATCAATGCGTTCAGCCCGGGTGGATCCATATGTGATTATCGACCGATCGGTTGATTCATTAATGAAAGCATTACGGGGTTACCTTGAAAAAAAGAGAGGAAAAAAAGAAAAGAAAAAACCCCTAACTAGAAGTATGAGTAGGAATGCCACATTGGGTCCAGTGAACTCACCCAAGACAACGACGGCTGATCGGCTCCCCGCTCCTCTGTGTAAATCCAGGACCCCGGACAGAAAGATGTTAAAACAGCAGAGGAATCAGTTAAAGGTGATCTCACAAAATCTTCATCCGCGCGATGAAAGCGATGGAAGGAGGGGACGTGGAGCCGCAAATCAACCTGGTGGGCGCGAGGAACTCACAAATAAATCAGGGGGGAAAAGCGACTCTGTCTTATTCGTGCAATTAGATTTTCTGTTTTTTTAAAAAGAAAAAAATGTGTCGACTTGGTGTTCCAAGCGTGATTACGTTGGATATTGGTGTGTCTGTAGTAATCTCGGATGCTTTGGTTGTTGACTGTGCACTTACTGGGCTGCTTCCCCCGGCTCCACCCGCTAACCCAGCCTTCCCAGTGCGCCCATTGGCACAGACGCCCGGACATGCAAATACACTCTTCCCATTGATGTTTTCCAAAAAAGAAAAAAAAAAGAACAAGGTTCGGTCTCAGTTTCTCTGTGGCGCCACCGTGTGGCATATAATAAACCACAAGTCCTACCATCCCTGGAGGGATTCTGCCTCGAAAAAATAGGCTCATACTGAAAGTCCCTCAAAGTTATATAGCTACATTATTCACTGGGTTTATATTATTACCGAACAAACACTCAAGCATGAAATAATCCCTCAAACTGACAAACTGAGCCTTTTTCCTTGTTTCACCTTTTTTTTCTGCCAGGAAGCCAGCTGTGAAGTGCAGGTGCAAATCTGGAAATGCAAATTACAAAAAGAGAAAAATCAATAGTGAATCTTATCTCCTTTTTTTTTTTTTTTTTAAGGATTTTTGGGCTCTAGTGGCCTTTATGACAGTAGCTTGACAGGAAGGGGGTCAGAGAGAGAGAAGGGAATGACACGCAGTGAAGGGTCACAGGCCGGGAATCGAACCAGGACCACAGCTGCAGGCGAGGATCATGCAAACTTCTTTTGTACCTGTTGACATCAGCTAACTTCTTTTCCAATCCTATAATTAAAAAACATGTTGCAGGATTGAAAATGTATTGAAAATATATTGGTTTCATTTGGTCTGAAATTAAACAAGTCTTAGTAAACGTATGAATAAGTCTAAAACCTCTGTGATTTGGGTTGAAAACTTTAGCAACCTCACATCATTTCTATTTAACGGCCTGAGATTCTCTTTGCACATGCACGTACATCCTGAGTCCTGACTAAGAATGTCTCTTCTTATGTGCAACATGTTTTAAGCTTCATCAGTGAGCTGGTTTTCGGCATAAATCACCACACAGCAGTCTAGCGTGAGCCCCTATGAATGACACGAACATCAAAAAGAGCCAATTCTGCTCCAATGAACCAGAGCCGGACTGCTTCCCACACTCAGAGGAAAAAGTTCCAACTTTCCATGGAATGAAACTGCAAGAAATGAATGCGCTTTTTCTTTTCCAACATGTGTTGCAACCATTAACGGTGGCCGATTCCCGACAGTCAGCTAAATAAACTGTGATTTTGATGTGGTGTAAGAGCAGGTCAGCAGATGTTCTGTGCAGGTTGTTGCTAAGCTCTGTGAGAGGATGCTAACAGCCAGTACTAATGGAGATATAATACGAAAGGGTGGATCTTTCTCTAACAGGTTTTTATGGCAGTGAAAGCCTTGCCCCTCAGCTCCCATCACTTTGCGAGAAGCCGAGTTGTACTCTAATGGCTTTATTGGAAACAAAATTGGCAGCACCGCCTTGAAACTAAAATAGCTCCCGCAAACAGAGACACATCAATGCCACCATTACCTAAAGCCTTACAGAATTTGAGCCCAATGATAGCCAATGGAATCAAATGTCAATGCAAGGCATTTGTAGGAAAACAGTGAGGTCAAACATGGCCTCCGGTCAATGACATTTCCCAAACGGGTCTAAACAGAAATGGAAAGATCAATATGGAAATATGGAGTGTAGGAAATCCTTGGCTTGTAGTCTCTTGACATATGCCAGTACATCCATTTGTTATATTCACACACAAGCACGCAAAAAGCTTTCTCAAGTTTTATAACAAAAAAATAAAACATGCTGAACACACCGTTGCATCAGAAACAGTACACATGACTTTAATAAAGCGTTGTTTAAATAAGACCAGTGGAGTTTTAGGTCAAGTCCACTTTATAAAGCAAGGCCATTATTCTGTGGGGCTCCATCAAACTGTAATTCCTCTGATAATCTGCTCATCTAGTCTGGCTGCCATCACATTTAGGTGAAAGCTTTATTCACCAACTCAAGCCAGCAGCAAGATCCTCGAACAAAGAGGAGCACTTGGCAGCATCAGCTTTTCTGTGCAGGGCTTATTATCCACACTGGAGACAGAAGATACTCAATCTTTAGGTAAATAAAGTGGAACTTGCTGTCAAAGCGAGCTGAAGTTGGAATGAATTCATTTTAGCAAAGACAAAGAAAATTTACACCCAGCCTTTTCAAACTGATAGCTTGTATTGTGTATTTGCTGCAATAAAAACCAATCATACCTGTAGTTAGAATAGGTAATAACCTTCCTGGGTTCAACATAAATTACACCCTTCATTGTCACAATAACTTTAAATTGCTATAGTGTCATGATTTTTGATGAGTTCAGTCACACTTTAGTAAGATGAGGAGTTGTGGGGCAAAACACCCCAAATTATATCTTCACATTGTCAGTGAAGAGAAGAACATGAAGACCCCTTATTACAGCGCACCTGCAGTCTGTAACACGCTGACATGGAGTCTGTTACAGTGTCTCCACATGTTCATTTGAGACTTTTTCGTCCTTGTGGTAAAAACCAAACTCTGAAAATGTTCCAGGCAAATCTCAGCAGAGGGCTTGTCACTCTGCGTCTATGCAACAGCCCGCGCCGCCTGCTCGGCCTGCTTCCTCTGGTTGTATGCGTTGTACACATCCAGGAACATGTCCTTGCAGGTTATGGTAGCCTTCAGCTTGGAGCAGATGAGGAAGGAGCCGGCCATCTTGCGGTGGAGGGAGTATGTCTCCTCAGGGGGAGGCGTGAGGCGGTGGCGCAGCATGACGGGGACCAGGTCCTGGATGCGGTGGGTGGTGTTCTGGGTGCCGAAGTCAAAGGGTTCGGCGGACGCAAATGCTTCCCCGAGGATCATCACCGCCTCCACATGGGCATCCTTGAAGGCCTGGAGGGGAGCAGGAAAGAGCAGAAGAGTGTTTTTTGATGCACGCAAGTACTCACTTCTTACATTTATGTTTTTTATTCTTTTACTTTTTAATGCTTCTTTTGCACCCCACTGTAATGCTTTAATGTTTTATGTAAAGCACTTTGAATTGTTTTGTAACATGAATTGTGCTATACAAATAAACTTGCCTATACAAATAAACTTGCCTACATTTACAAAGTTAAATAAAGTAGGACAAAATTAGAAATATGCAGATGTATGTGGTTATGGAAGGAGGGATAAGATACAAAGAGACAACATCAAGCACCGGGAACAAAAATAAACGAGACAGCCAACACAGAAGGATCAGAAATAAATGCGCTCAGAAGCAGTGACTAAAATAACCCACCTTGGTCTCGAAGCCTGTCAGGAACTTCAGGTCCTTCGATTTGGAGAGAACCGTCTCACGATCACCGACAGAGGCTGCATAAACCACCTGAACACATGAAACATGAGCTCAGACCACAATGTCGCAAAGAAGCTAAAATCATGTTCATTCAAAAAACTTCCAGCAGCTGCAGACTTCTGCAAAACTTATCCTAAACCCTGATGTTCAATTATTCAGACATTTTGTTGCATAAGTTATGTTGTGAGGATCACTGGCGGGCGTTCTATAATTCTAGAATCACCTCACCTGAATGTAGTCATCTGTGAATTTTTCTGGGTAGTCTCTGCACGCTCCAAAGTCTAATAGAATAACCTGAAGAGACAAATCAGAGTTAAAAATCTGCTGCAGCATGACTATCCTTTCTTTAAGAGGCAGTTACTTCAGATGAAGATTCCTCTCACCTTGTTTGTGTCCGCGTTGTAAAAGAAGTTGGCCCAGTTTGGATCTGTCTGCATGAACCTGAACTCAAACAGTTCCCTCAGACACAACTGGAGGATGCTGAAACAGATCTGAGGTGGAGAGAAGAGACTTGTGTTTTGATATACAAGAATTAAAAGAAATAATTAAATCAAATTATCTAAAATTTCAGGTCATTCCAGGGAATAAAAAATAACAATAAACAGAAACATGCTTGTTGAGACTAAACTGCACCTGGTTCCTTGTTTCCTGATCTAGATTCACACATTGGTCCAGAGGAACTCCTTGGACTAGTTCCATGGCCAGCACCCTGCGACCTGACAGCTCATCAATCACCTCTGGGACTTGGAAATACTCATCTCCCTCCAGCAGTGACCTGGAGTCCAGACAAACATGACCCAAGAAGACACAACATAAAAAAAGGAAAGACAAAGGAAATCCCTTCATGATAAATGATTTGCAGGTTAGAAAGTGTTAAGTCATCAACAATACGTAATTAAAACTATGATCTCATATGCTGCTGTTTGGTTGGTATTAACTGTGCAGTTAAATACTATGGTGCAAGCATGATATTTGAAGAAATTATTAAACATTACCTGAACTTCTTGGCACACTCTGCTTCCCTCCTATAGTCACACTCCCACGCCAGTTCTCTCTGAAGAACATCCAAACTGCTGTCTGCAAACAGACCTGTGGAAAAACAGTGCAATGCTCAGCAGGGAAAAGCACAGAAAACACACAACCGAGACCTGGAGTAAAAATACAACTTGGGGGTAAAGTAAATAAAACCTAGTGTGTTATGGCTTGTATTTCAGCGTCTTTGTGCTGTCAAATCTGAAAACAATAACTTGAAATGCATTATAATGCTACTATATAACTGCAACTGTACAGTTGGTCTCAGTAGCCACAAAGATCTGTTATGATTTACTTTTTTTTCTAAATACTTTCCTGGAAATACTTTAAGACTTGACTTGACAGCCATGATATCTTCTGTCTGCCAACAATCACTACATACAAATCATTTATCAGTAGAGGGGTCTGCACTGTTAAATATTAATTCATATGTCGGTGCATTAAATGTAGGAATATATCAGAGTTCTTCACAACTAACAACATACCACTGCGTGACCATATAAAAAATATAAAGTGTTGTTGNGGGCTGTAATAAGCAACATCTCAGTTTATCATGCAGACTTTTAGGTGATCAGTCAGCTTTATACGTCAGTTAATCAGACAAGGTTTCATCTGCAGCTTTAGCACCACCTCATGGTCTGAACAGTAATTGTTGCAATACAGATTGCAATATTAAAGGTGGGCGAGTCATTTAAACCACAAGGGCAAAAACTTTAAATGTTACAAGTAAAATGGCAAAATTTGGATAAGTTTTTCTGCGCATATCATTGAATTAGTCAAATGTAGTAAGTGGTCAGTAAATGCCATAGCTATTGTTATATTTGTGATGCTGCAATATGGTAAGAGTTTAACCCCACTACTGCTGATGGTTTTAAATCAAGTGGTTTCAAGAAATGCAGCATGAAGTAAAGAGCTTTAATATGAAACAGCTGAATGTAACTGCAGCCAAAGCCTTCAGAAGTAATGGGGTTTCTGTACTAGAAGGGAAATCTGTTTCCAAAAAGCTGGTATGTGGTGTAAAATCTCAGAAAGCACAAGTCTGCATATTTCCTGAGGCTAGTGTTTAAACAAAAATTGTACAAAAACCCAACTGTTTTAAACACCAACAGCAAATTTCAAAGAAATTAGAGCTGGTAAATGTTTACCTCAGCGTTGCATCACATCAACTCAGCATTTGGGAACATGAGCAGCTAAAGAAGGGCTTGAGGATAACTATTCATTATCATTTATTTGGTTTTGAAAGTGAGAAAAATTCCCCTTCCACACTGATGAGTTATTAGAGTCATTTACCAAGTTGTATTAATTCTGAGAGGGGAAAAAAAAAGTAAATGACAGACATAATGATTTGTGAGGGGTTCCACAAGTTTCTTGTTTTGTTCATTCATCATTTTAAGCTTTTCATGAGTTTTCCAGTTTCTTATTGCATCTTTCCTGACTGCCTAATTTAAAATGAGCAGACATCTTTCAAAATAAAATTAAAAAAAGTTCAGTTTCAACAACCAATGAGTCATTTTCAATTGAATATATAGTTTCAATTAACTGCAAATTCAAATCAACATCCTACATTTAGTGGAAATATAGTTATAGACGCTTATAAATAAAGATTGTAAAGCAACATTTAAACTAAAAGATTTTAAGAAAGCTTTTCGGATCAAAGACAAATAACCCAGCGGTCTGAGGTGAGGGAGCTACAGCCAATGAGAGCCATGACAAAAATGCAAACAAATATGATTGGATGCATGATGAAAAAACAACAGTTTACTGTGGAAACTGAGCAGGATTAGTTAAATATTGATAAGAATGCCAATGGCTCTGTTGTTTTCAGTTTACAAAATTAGATTGGAAAGCAAACATAGGCAAATATTCATGTTCATTACCTTCTGGCAGCACCACACTCATTCTCAGCACTGACATCAGGTTGTCAATGTCACTCTGGATGCTCTCGGCTACACCAGGATACTGAGATAAAAACAAGAATAACAGAATGAAATCAATGCAGATGGTGAAACAGGTTGTGAGAGAGAAGGAAATGTAGGAGAGTGTGAATCCTCTACCTGAATCTTCATGGCAATCTCTCTGCCGTCTTTCAACACCCCGTGGTGCACCTGGCCGATGGAAGCTGCAGCAAATGGTTTGTCCTCGAAAGACGACAGCTTCTCCCTCCAGCCTGCACCCAACTCCTCCTCCAGAACTTTCTGCTCAATCACAAATACACAACTGCAGCATTMTTCTTTGAGACATCTGTTTAATGTAAAGCTGCTYCAGGGACAGATTGTGCTTACGTTCATCTGCCATGCCGGCATGAAGTCTGCGCTCTGCCGGACCCTCTCAAAGATCTTCTGCAGCTGGGGGTTGATGAAGGAGTTATCTAAGGAGGTAAACAAATAAAATAGTAAGAAATACACTGACTGTGAGGACATCTAAGCAACATACTGCAGTGATGCTGTTGCCATAGTGATTACCTTGTATACTGAGCATTTGGCCTAACTTGAGGGCAGCTCCACGAACCTTACACAGGGTGTTGACTATTCTTTCAGCATTGGCCTCAGAGAGGAAGGGCGAGTCTAGTACAGCATTCACATCTGAATATAACATACAAACAACATAAGTGGTGATATGAGGCAGAATAATAAAGCTGCATAATAACAAGATTCATTCATTTTAGCAATTTAATAGTCATATGAAAATAAATGAGCGGAAGTCATGAAACATTGGGGCAGCCTTACATCATCAAAGGCAGCTCATCTATCGCTAAATTAAGCCTCTGTTTAAACTCTTGCTAATATCTTTTACCTCCTTTTTGTTTGCCTCCCAGTGACTGCTTTGCAACTTCTGCAATGGCACCGATCCCCAGTCCTACAGCCAGTCCTGCAGCACACACACAAAGTAGTTAGGGATTTAAAATTTGATCCATTGAACAGATGTATGAAGAGAGGATTGAATTTCTAAATATGGTGCTTCTATTTTAAGAGAGAAATCAAGTCTGCTGTTTTAGTTTTAACTTCTGGGACCAGATAAGCAAATAAAAAAAAATATATATCTTAAAAATAATCTTTTCAGCAAATCTTCATTAACATACATCAGATAATTAACTGTAAAAATGGTTAAAAATACAGTAAATGGGGAAAAAAATGGCCCATTAGAGCTGCAGTTGTTCTCCTGCAATGCTTTGTGGGAGAACAACTTGAGGCTTAAACATGCTTGTAAACCAGCTCCTACAACTCAATGGGTTTGTAAGTTTGTTACATTTCCTATCTTTCTAACGTGTCTAATAACAAAACTAACAAATACTATTGTATCACATTCATTTAATAATATACCAGAGTTTTTTTTAGAAAGTGATACAGCTGTTGTCTTAACCTTGGAGTCCAATTTTCATCTCAGAGATCACAAACTCCTCGTATAAGAAACAGAGCTTAAAGATCCAGAGGAGCTATATAGAATTGGTTCAGTCAGCTCTGAATCAAGTGCAGGCATGGGTCATTCTTAAAATAAATAAATAAATAAATAAAAAGGAGGTCATTTGTGTGGCTCTGCCATGATGAATAGCCATGGCCATGTGTAAATGAGCCTCCAATCTAATCCAACAGAGCTATGAAAATATGAATGAATGACAAAGTGGGCAATGATCTCTGTGTAAAATGGTAAATTGGTCGAAAATGACAATCAATTCTTCAGTTGTTCATTTTACATTTAAAAAATGTGGCTAAAAGCATTTAGAACAAAATGAGGTGCTATCATCACATTCAGATTATTCCATTTCCTAGTTCCTGTGTTTCATATGCTGTATGAACTACATACAATCAATTAATTCAATTACTGAAACCTTCATTTGCTGCAACTTTCTGTATAACCGTGTATGGCTAATGGATTTATGGATAAATTCCATTTTTATTTACATCTTACACAGAATCCCAACTTTGTTGTGATAAACAGAAACAAAAGTCAACAAGATTAAAGCCAACCGCATTCTTACCCCCAAAATTAACAAGCCGGCTAATTCTTGTGGCAGGAACCTTCCTCTCTTTGGCATGGTCACTCAGCTGAGGGAAGATGATAAAAACAAAAAGCACATTATTAACATAAATGTTGCTTGTTTTCTTATCTGAAGTGACGGGGCAGGTAAAGGTATAGAAAGCATGACAGGTATAATAAATGTGGGCATTTGAGTTTAAAAGTCAGCAGCATCCATCATTACATAAAGTCATAAACACCACCATAAGCTGGTCAGGATTGGTAACAGGACTTCAGCCAGCATCATCAGCAATACTGGCACCCCTCAGGCATGCGTTCTCAGCCCTATCCTAGTCTACACCCTGTTCACACATGACTGTCGCCTCCTACAAGGACATCATCATCCTGAAGTTTGCGGATGACACGGCAGTGATCAGTTGCATTACTGGGGATGACGAAGCGGCCAACAGGAGGGAGGGGGCCGGCCTAGTGGCATGGTGTGAAGACAACAACCAATCCCTCAACACAAGCAAGATAAAGGAGATGATAGTGGACAGGAGGAAGGAGGGGAGACCTCGTCAACCACTGTCTATCAGGGAGCTTGAAGTGGAGAGGGTGAACTGTTTTAAATACCTGGGCGTCCACATCAGTGAGGACCTTACCTGGACACTGAAAGAGGAGGAAGTTTGGCATATTACCCAGGATTCTCAGCAGCTTACAGCTGCATGGTTGAGAGCACAATAACCAGCTGCATCACAGCGTGGTTCGGCAACACTACCACTGCTGGCCGCAGTCGTCTACAGAGAGCATTTAAGACAGCCGAGAGGATCATTAGGACATCACTTCCCTCTCTGCAGAGCATCTACCAGTGCAGAATCCACAGGATTCCAGGAGAATCCAGGAGGGCAGCCTCCATGCTTAAAGATCCCACCCATCCACAACACGGACTGTTCACACTTCTACCCTCTGGCCAGAGGCACATAACTTTGAAATGCAAAACAACAAGACCCAAAAACTCTTTCTTCCCCTCTGCTATTAGAATCCTGAACAGTTGAGACGAATCACATCCATACACCACTTCCTCACCTGTTTACCATTTACAGCTATACTTCTGCACAGCTGTGTTGCACATCTTATCAAACTCAAATACACATCAGACACTATACTGTAAATATCTATTGTACTATTGTTTTGTTTGATTTTTTACCACATTATTGTGCTCTACTTTTTTCTTTTTTTTTTACTTATTTATTCTATTTAAGTGTTATTAACTTACTGCATTCTTTGTTTTTATTCTATTTTTTTGTACTTATAAGCCAGCTTCAGGGTGGACGGCAAAGAAAGAATGTCATTGCACAGAGAAACTTACTTTTTTGTTGCATATAACAATAAACAATATTCTATGTTATAATATGACCAACATAAAAACAAAGTTCAAACTAAATTCTACTGGTCAATGAAAAGTCTAAGAAAATTGTTTGCTTCTGCATGAGTCACACTCTATAAAAGCTTAATTTCCTCAGTCAACTGTGATTATTTCTTTTTCCCATTATCAACACTGATGTGCATGTGATGCGCATCAGTGATGATGCTGCTGACATGATGAAATGCATTGAATTATTGTTATAAAATCCTCATTATAGTCTGTCCCTCTTTACTTAATTGTTTCATTTTCTTATAGATGGTTTTGCTATTCACAGTGATTTATGCTACTATTTACTGACATTCCACAAAAAAACAATTCCAACTCAGCCCGTTCTTGGCTCCAACGTACTTAAAAAAAAAAAAGATCTTCTTGGCTATATTCCAGCAACAGAGGACCATTATTTTTTGTACTTTTCAGACACACATAGGACTTTCTTGTCACTTGTTGATCTTTGGCTGCTCCTGATTGGACGCTACAGTCAATTCAAACTATCCAATTGTTCGAAAATTTGACAGGAAGTGGCTTTGTCATAACTATACAGAAAATATAATAAATGATAACTTTATTATGGATCACTCATTGTGGATTTACTGTATAGCATCTCTGCTATACAGATGCCGGGGAGAGGGAAGTTTGGGTGTCCCTCCTTAGGCTGCTTCTCCTACAACCCGGCCTCGGATAAGCAACAAGAAAATGGATGGATGGGTGCATCTCTGAATAAACACTACATTTTGAAGCTGGACATAAACCATTGGCCACAATTTATTCCATACAGTGACACACTACCGTTTCTGAGAAATTGTTGAGAATATAAGCGATCGAGCTGAGTTTGAAGGGTCATACAAAAATACAAATCATTTTTTTACATCATTTTCATACAATCTTCAGTCTTTAAACTCACCCTCTGTCTGACTGGTTTGCCCAACGCCTGCTTTGCCTCCCTGGCTTTCTTGATGTCCTCTGGCGTGAGTTTGGTCACCACCGTGTTGTGAACAGATCTGGTCTGGAAGTAGTATCGCTGAAATTTGGAGGCAGTGTGCAGGANGCGAGTACTCTGTCCTGGCCAGCCTGCCCCTCCCCCTGTTGTCCCTAGATTAGTAGACAGAGGGAAAAACATGTGTTTGTACTGAACCGAAGCATCATTCATAAATAATTGTCACACCCACAAGTTCTTTTTAAACAGCCTATCCAAGGTAGCACTGACATGCTTGAACTCTGTAGGGTATAGACACAGAGCCAACATCAAAGATGGTAAAAAAAAATAAAAAAAATAAAAAAAATCTAAGAATAATAGTTGTGCATCAAGTTTGACATGACAATACCTGTGTGCATCCCTGCTGCAGGTCCAGCTTCTGTTTGGCTTTGCTCCACATCACCAGCAGGGAATTCAGATCCCACAGCCCACTTGGCTGCCTCATCAGGGTCCATATTTTCCCAGCCTTCTGCATCGGGGAACACATCCTCCTTTATAGACTGCTGCAACACACACACACAAACACACACAATCACGGGATATGTCATTTCACTAACAAGAACATAGTTACAGTTTTTAAAGTTCTCATTTGTTGTTACCATAATAATGACGGTTGCTTAGAAATTAATTCACCTGATTGGTGCTGCCCATAAAAGTGGCAACCAGTCCTTCCACCACATCCTGGGCAGCTTTGACCCCCGCACCCACAGAGGAGTTGCAGGCCATTAACCGGAGCTGCTCTCCCTGGGTGGTGACCAGTGCAGAGCCCACTTTACAAGCCCCACGGAGGACCTGCGCAACTTCTGACTGCATCACTTTAGACACAGGAGAAGAAGAAGGGGGAGAAACTAATTTTATGATGGATCACGAGTTGAATGACAATAAAGAAGTCAAGAGTGCACAAAATGCCAAACACATCAGAGTGCATAATAACGGGGAAACATAACAAATGTGTAAGGTTT
>JAPMNP010718079.1:0-14526 GCA_029874935.1 Atherina boyeri | reverse complement strand
ATTGAACCAGTCCGGCCCTTGGCTTGGTCCAGTTTTTTAATTTTGGCCCGCTGTGTTTTTGAGTTTGACCCCCCTGCTCTAGGTGCATGGGGTTGAGGCCTGCGGGCAGCAAACAGCCGCAGGGCTCGGCCAGTCAAGCGAGCAGCCGCGAGCTTTGCATTCTTAATAATGTTGAAAGCGATAGAAAGTGAATACATTACAACTGTGATCCTTCACCTTGCATGCTATCTTGTACAATTTGGTTTCATATTCTTGAAAATAGCTCCCTGGTTCAAACAATACTTGGCTGTTTTACCTCTATATTGGAAGTGGCCATTGCATAATATTGTAGGGTTAATAGTAGAGACCCTAACCCAGGTAACAAGAGATGTGGGTGGGTCCCAGATTATCATATACAAATGTCTCCCATTCACAAAATGAGAAAAAAGTTGTGGTCATACCTAAACCATTTTAAGGGCATGAGAAGGTCTTTGTGGCAAATTCTGGCAGAAACCCAGATGATTGTTTATGGAATAAATTAATACCAGAAATAGACTTTTGCAAAAGTACCTGTATAAGATAATGAAGGTTTTGTGTAAGCAGAAGATAATCATTCTGCTGAGAAAAATGGCAAAACTTATATAAGGGACAAGGTATGCATAAGATGAGGATAATCAAAGGAGGACTAAACTAAATGTGGGACATTTTTAGAATAAACTGTGGATCTATTTTCCTTTTATACACATGCAGAAAAATAATGACTATTTACTAACTTCGACAATATAATTCATGTTTGAGCATCTACAGAAAACAGCATTAGCGTTGTTTCTAAGCTCTGGATCTGTTGCTCACTTTAATGAACAAACACCTGACAAAAACAGATGCCACAGTGTAATGCGCAACAATGCACAGAGACGCTAATGAGACACACTCAACACATACACACACACATATCCAAGAGTTTGGAGCCTTACATGAAAAAATATCATTATCCAAACAGAAAATTTAATTTTAAAAAAGTACAGAATCATTACTGGGATGACCTTTGAAAGAGGAAGAAACACACACAGAGACTCTCCTTTAAGAAAATAAATCTTATATATCAGGATCCATGGATGGATCTTTTAATTTGACTGGGTTCTGGAGAGTGTGAACAACTTTGGTTCTTTGTCACATTCATCAATCTGTTTCTGAGCAGTTTTTGCAGTGTGCCAGAAAGCAACGTCCTACTGGGGAAGTGCTGTTGCCATGAACGGGTGTGCTGGATCTGCAAAACTGTGGTGGGTGGTACTTGTCAAAGTAACAGTGACATGAATGCCAGGACCCAAGGTTTTCCAGCAGTGCACTGTTTGTAAGGACCGATCGATGCAATTCGTTTTACCTGCCAGGGGGTTTAATGTTGAGTCTGATCAGTGTAAAAAGGCTACAGTATAACCAGTTCAGCTCAGTTTTATTCATGTGGTGCCAACTTAATGTAAAATGTATTATCAGGCTACACGAGCAGTCACATAAAGGAGCTGCAGTGTGTAAGAGCTGTTTACAAATCCCTAACACAAGTCATGGAATGTCATTCTGTTGCAGCAGCGTGAAAAAGAAAGGCCAAGTATCTGGACAAAATGGAAAAGATAAACTGGTCTTACCGGGTCTTGAAATCAGGTAAATACAACCTCAGCCAAACAGTAACACGTCATTTTACACCATGTCAATATTCATTTAACAACTTGTTGATTTAGCAATGAGATCAACAAGTTAGGTCTTGAAACTCATTTCTGTGCTCACAATTTTTGCCCTTACATTAAAACTTCTGTATTGAGCTGTAGTTGTATAACAGAACATTACAACCTCCACCAGGATTTTGATATGCTTGCTTACTCCAAGTTAAAGGTATGGCGGAAGATTTTCCTTAAATTCAGGAAAGAACCGCCCTCTCCACTTTTTAAAAAAATGGGCATCCACAACACTGGTCTTGTTTCTCTCTTCTGAAGCCTTATTCTTCTTCTCATACACTTCAAAGACACTTTTTGAAAGTGTGCATGCACAGAAAGCGGAAATTATCCAAGGAAAGAGCACGTACGACAGCATTATGTAAAATTCTCCAGAATGATTGACAATTAGGCGGACCAACCGTCTTGATGATCCACCCGGAAGTAAAACATCCTCTGCCATACCTTCAACAATTTTTTTTTTCTAAATACACAATCCTGCACAAATTAAATATTCATTGTTTTATATCAAAATACATTTCAGTCAGCATTTCTTATACTTATTATGTTTCATGTGTTAATTCAAGCGCTGTAAAAATAAGATTCAGGAATTAGCTGGGTAAGTTTCTCCTCAGTGTGTGGCTATGCTTTTAAAAATGTGTAGAGAAGCCAGACAGTCACCAAGATGAGTGTTTCGAGTGGGCTTTCCCATTCTATAGATAATGATTACAGTTATATAGCCAAAATGTAATTTGACTGCCTTAATTCTAATATATGACGTATTGTTCATCATGTATGGAAAAATGACTTGAAATAGGCTCTTTTATTTTGAATGTGCTGTTGAACTGATATGAATTTGGTGTGTCACCAACAATATTGTCAACGATTTGTTACAAGAGAAAAAAGATAAAAAGCCTTACCTGAAAAAACACTTGGAATCTTGCTTAGAAAACTTTTCACTGTTCGGATAGGGATTCCATTTTTCTCATCCTGCATGCGTGCTATTACTTCCTCCATCTGGATAGCATGGTGACAATGGAAAATAAGATGATGGATAGAGATAGCGAGACAGAGTTAGTTGGTTCCATAGCTTTTAAAGTGGAGGTTGTCTGAAAACATAGAAAAAGTCAACAAATACAAATAAGTTCCCGTAAGGTTCAGCTGTGTCTCCAGGGGACAGAGAGGGAAGAGATAAAGTTGGTGACTAACAATCACAGCTGTCATATTTCTGCCTTTCCAGGGTGCGTGTGAGATGTATTTGTGTCATTTGTCACATAAACTCAGAAGTAAGCTGCACTCGTTAAACGCTGCAGCAACTATGAGGAAATAAAGTTTCTTGTTTTTCCCATCAGGGTTATGTCCTAAAACAGCCACACAAACAAACTCTACAGAACAGAGACCAAACGTTTGAGGTAAAGATGCTTTGTTTGAAGCTACTAAAAGTAGCACTAAGGAATGACATGAGTGTGTGAACAGTCACACCCTGGCACATGCACAAACAAACAAACAGACACACACACACACACACACACACACACACACACACACACGTTTTTACACACTTGGCTGTGACAGAAATGTCCTGAGAGTTATCACAAG
Source organism: Atherina boyeri (assembly GCA_029874935.1). Taxonomy (NCBI): domain Eukaryota; kingdom Metazoa; phylum Chordata; class Actinopteri; order Atheriniformes; family Atherinidae; genus Atherina; species Atherina boyeri. The sequence continues at coordinate 11,245 of JAPMNP010718079.1, read as the reverse complement.
GGCCTGGCAGGGCAACACACAGCAACCATGTTTCCAAGAGGATGCAGAAGGCAGCAAAGCAGATGCTGAAGCATGGCCTTGACAAACATCAAGCAAACCAACAACAAGCTATCTCTCCAAACCCTTCCATCAGTGTAAAAATATACACATGGAAAACATGTACACAGGATTCATTGACCTGGCAACACACTATCACTGTTGTCACAAGCAAGCAAAAATCCCCTCACCTCTTGCCCTTTTCACTGTAGTTACACGGAACAACTGTTTTACTGGTGGTTGATACAAACCAAACAAGACAGAGTCAGATAACCTTAAATAAATGTGAAGCTGGTGTTGTTGGTTTGTTTAGACATCATATTGTGCTGTGATTTGCTCTGAGGCTGTTCTTTTTTATATATGTACAGACTCTGAATTCTAATTTCAGGAAACATATTGGTCCATTGCAAATGAAAAGATCCAAGGTTAAAACCAATCTTTATTATCAATACAATGACTCATAAAGCCCAAGATCACACGTACAGTGAAGCAATTTGATTACTCCCAGTCAGGTATTTCCCTTTCTCCATCTCTTCGATATTTCACTTCATTTTCTTAGTCATACAAAACAAAAAAAACAAACTCTGGCGAAAGCTACAGGAGAGCAATCTTTACAAAATGGTACAGCCATCCCAGCACGTCAAAGACGTGACATATTTTCATACACTCTAATATGTAGCATATCTGTGGCGTGTAACTGGTTTGTTAAGCTGTGCTTTCAGGGGCCTCCTTTTAATCAAATTACACTTAAAATCAACGTGTAAATTAATTCATGGTGTCTGGTTATTATAACTGTGACAGTGTGCAGAACAAGTGTTATATTGTTCTCACAGGTCAGACTGGAGGGATCATCCGTCTGAATTTTGTTTATTTTCCATCTTTCTATACTGTTTGACACACAAGCCTTATCAGTGCTGCTCATCTAGGAATGCAGTTTGAATGCAGGCAAATCCATTTCATACAAATGAGGGTTTTGTGTGGGTAAAAATGAATTTATTGGCCACACTGGTGAGAAAGGAGCAGTTCTGATTAAGAAGAGGCTGGGATTGATATGTAAATGTGTAATCACTCAGGTTTGGCAGTTCATGAGCCAGTACCGTAACATAATGTTATAATGAAAGCTTGTAGCTAGTCAAAAATCCCTGAAGCTGAGAACCATCCCCGTTAGTGATTGGAGTTTAATTGATTATAATAGAGCACAGGCAAAACCTGCAACAAAAAATGCTGCTGGGGGGACGGTACTCCAGAAAGAACAAGAGAGGAAGAGATGAAAGCAAATAGATCCTGAATTGATGTATAAAAAGGGCTTCTTTTTTTTTTTTAGATCAATTAAGTCTTTTATGTTTAGCTCTTTCTCCAGCATGTGTATTGCTTTAGTGAGAGTATGTCAGTAGACAGTTTCGATTTTTCCTTTGGTATTCCTACATGTTAACTACCTGTATCAAAATTATCCATCGATCCATCCTCTACAACATTTTATCCTATTAAAGGTCATGGACGGTGGTGGCGGTGGTGGGGTTTTATTACACTCTGGACAGATCACAAGTTCATTAGTTAGGTTGGAGATAGACAAGACAAACAACCATGCAAGCTCACACTTGCTCTAAAGGTCAATTAACAATACACAGTAAGCTCAAAATGCATGTTTTTGGATAGTGGGAGGAAGCCATATTACCCTGAGAGAACAAGTAACCTCCACACTGAAAGGCAACAGCTGTTATTTAAACCAGGCGCTATCATATTGTGAGGTGACAGTACTAACCAACACACCACCCTGCAGCCCTGTCTCAAAATTATAGTTCTGAAAACCTTTCAAGTTCACTCACACTGTCCTGATTGCTCCTAGCTCTCCTATTTTGTTCATTAATAGATTTTTCTGACTGTCTTTGCCATACAAAAGAAACAACGCCAGGGGCAATTTGAGAAGGCTGTTCATACAACCTACAGTTATATTTGTATTTTCAAACTAGCTGCCAAGATAATATAAGTTTCTTTCATCTAAAAGCTAGAAAAGTCTAAGAAGGGTTTAAGGGTTGTTCTTTGGCAAGTTCCCTGATTCCAATAACCTGAGAATTGCTTGGTCTGGAAAAAAAGGGAAAGAATCTGAAAAATCTTAACAGTAACAACATATGGTTGATAAGCTTGGATGACACGTTGAGCATTTTTATTTCCAAGATGTAACTAGTTATTCTGTGAAATGCAGGAAATAGCTGATTGAATGAATGGGCCTTAATGCAAGTAGAGGGAAAAGGTTGAAGGTGTGTATGAAGGAGATTTTATAGATCACAACACAAGTTGTGATCTATAGAAAATGTTGAATTAAACTATTTAAATAACAGGAAAATGGATTTTTCTTTGTTTTTTCTTCTCCAACAGAGTGACCGGAAATGGTACGATTGCAAAGATAAACTCAAAGTTAGCCTGTTGGTACCAGACGTCCTGTGGAAGAGACACGACAAATGAACATGTATTTTACTCAGTTTACCTTGCAAGTACCAATCATAACTGTAGATTTAGTAAACATTTATTTCTGACCAGTCGCCAATGCAATTCATCTTTGACGCCTTACTGTACTCAAGTAGCAGATGATACTGCAACAAAAGCAGTCCTCTTACATCAGCAAGGAACCAGCAAAAGTAGTCCAGTAAAATAATTGGTCAATTTTTGGCCAGAAATGTAATGATTTACATGGTTGAAATAGAAATTATTCAGATATCAAATTGTATAATCTTGAATTAAGCAGTATAAAGCTGCACAATCCAAAATGGTCATACAAAAAAAATGAAAACAAAGAAAAAAATGTGTTTTATACCACCAACTATCTCTCTGTATCTGACTCTATCTTCCGATCTTGCTTGAAGTGGAAACTGGCACTGTGAGACAGAGTAAACAAGGACAACAGCAACAATGATCAATACTTTACACACTCTCTCCCATCTCTGCAGTGCCCCACCACCTACACATGGTAAAATGCCACCAGCGTGAATATTCAGGATCTAAAGCTGTTGACGTTGGGATGCTCTCTGGCTTCATGCAGAGGGAAGGAAGAGAGGATAGTCATTTCCCACAAGAGAGCAGAGAGAGCAAGAGTCGCTCTCCATCTTTTTCTCTTTCTCCATCCCCCACCCATCCGCCCACCCAGAGCTGTCTGACTGCGTCTCTGCAGCCTCTTAACAGATAAGAGTGAGTGTTTTGGCTGCACAGTGTGAATCATTGAATAATGATGGCACAGGACTCAGTACATATGAAGTGACTAACAAAAGCTCCGGATATAAGCACATACTGAGCTTCAGCACACAGCTTCAAACACTTCAAAGACGATCACTGAGGGCACTCGTGGTGCAATAAGAATGTTCTGAAGCACCATTTGGAGCATAAAAACATTTCAAACTGGGTTTGTAAATCAATGCTGCCCTCTTATATTTCTTTATAGCCACCAAGCCCACTTATTAAAGGGGCCATTTCTAAGAAATGTGAGCCCGCAGGATGAAAGAGAATTTAAAGTGTACTGAGGTGAGTACATCAGCAAGGTGGGACATTCTTAAGAGGGAATTTGAGAGTAGATCTTAAAGTAATCTATTTAAAGGTGATAATTAGTTTCACCAGCAAGAAAGAGATATATAATAGCTGCCTTAATGTTGATGGTGCAGAAAAAAAATCCGGGTTATAGTTGTCATTATAGAATAAAATTGTGGTGTAATCCACTTTGTTGAAAGACTGAGTCAAAAAAAGTTTTTGTTTTGTTTTGTTTGCTTGTTTGTTTTTAAAAAAAGAAAAATTAACAGCACCGTTTAGATTATGTTGTTTATAAGGGTGGAGCAGTAATGGAAAGATATCTAGGCTCAGTGTGGCAGCTGATGAGACTGCCTAAAGAAATATTGCTCAAAATTGCTGTGAACTGCTATGACCTTGACATTTGAAGTGAGCTGCACTTGCAAGCCAAGAACAGTCATTTGTTGATTGTACAGCACAACCTACAGGTCATAAAAACTGGTTTCAGTCCTGAATGTATGATTGCTATTCATCTCCAGTGCTGACCTAGATTTTAGTGAGTGAAACCCTCAGAGCTTGATGAACTCAAACTTGATTTTTAAACAGCCTTAATTAGAACATCATTACCTACCTCAGCATAAGTGCAGATAAGTCTGACTAAGATATCTATTAATAAAAAGTACTATCGGAGCATACTGGGGCAGCTGACAGACTGTAGAGGTGGCAATGTGTGTCATTTATAGCTTACTTTAGTCAATGAGGCTTGTCTTGTCCTGCAACTGCAAACCTGTTTAGAGTTCATTTTAATTTATGCAAGTCTGCAGATTTAAAAGCCTTGCTAACTATTATATAGAGGAAATTAAAAGCTCTCCTGTCCCCCTTCCCACCTCACTTCACTGGTTTAAATGGTCCTGCATCAGGTGGACCCAGTGGATGGTATAATGTTATCTGAGGACAAGTGTGTCTACATGGAGAGAATTAATTCCTCCTAAAGTGCTCACAAGGATTTGCACACACATACACATCATACATCCACACAATGATACACAGGACACACAGGAACTCAAATAACACGAGCATATACACTTACATGATTCAAAGATAGACACACACACGTATGCATACATGCATACTGTACGTGTTGTATTTTAAAATGCACAACGTCAAAATAGTTAAGTCTGGCTGCCTGAGGCAGAGTGAGAGCTGCATGTATAGAACCTGTAGCTATATACTGTAGCATGACAGCACTAGCAGATAAAACTGTCTTTGCAGCAGGTTGATCTCATTTCCTTCTGAGCTGCAGTGCTTGGTACTATGACTGAGGCAGAATCTGAGGTTGAGGCTGAGAGATAATATTTCTCTTTTGTTGCCCTGACAAGCTGGCTGTAGTTTACAAGAAAAAAAAAAATAGAACCAATATCATAAGCAAGGTCAATAACTACCTAAAGAGCATCATTATAATAATCAAATCACTAAGAAACAAATCTAACATTGTACAAATTTACTGTTTTCAGTATGACTCTTTGATAGGATCAGTATTAAGACAAAAAAAAAAAAAACAGTCTGGTGTCTATACCACAGCTGTGTTAAATCACTCTGAAAGGCTGTGTCACCACACATAAATCACTCATCTCTTCTGAACAGGCTGGTGCATTTTCATATTGAGTAAAAGCAAAAACACCATGTTCTTTATGCCGTTCTCAGGAAAATATTGGCAGGCTACAGTGCAGTCAAAATCTGCTGTTAATAATCCCTCCTTGGTTTTTTGATGGTTAGGACTAGCAGCAATTGTTGATGACCAGGAATTGGCAATAAGCATAACAGTTTGACTAATTGGATACTGTGCTCCAAGGAGTAAACCCTGCTGGCTTCTGTTGGCTTAACACAAGACAGAGTAAGAGTGACACAGTGGCCTGCACTGATGCAACTCTACACCACTTGGGCATTTGAAATAAAATCACCCAGCAGAAAGGTGAGGAAAGTTACTGAACACATGCTGACAATGCTGCTGAATAGATGTTATGAATCTTAAGTCTTTCAGAGGTTACCATATGAGTTTCCACAGCAACACATTCTGGGACCACTATCACAAGGACATCTTTGGCAGCTTGCCATCACTCATTCATAAGAGAGAGTAAAAGAAAGACTGGGGTTATGGGGGTAGAGTGCAGGGAGATGGCATGCAGTGTAAAAGATGGCACATCCAATGCAGCACTCTAGACATTTTTTTTTTTTTTTGCTGGTTTTGTTGGGAATCCCATATTTTTGTTTTGGGCTGCAGCTGAATTGATCATGATGTAAATCATATTATATTGATATTGTCTTTTAGTTATATCAGTGAAGCTGTGCATTAACACATTATCATAGGTTGTCCATTTACCACCAAGGCAGCTAAATTTAGATTAATCATTGACAAATATGGCGATTACTTTTTCAATTTACAGCTTCTAAACACAGCATAGGCACAATTTCTTCAAGGAATTACAAAACTGAAATTATTAGTCAATGATACATCCACAGTCTAGTGCAGCAACAGCACGTTAACCATCATCAGGAAGCCAAAGTGTGGATCTAGTTGAAAAGACCATATATGTAGGTTGAATTAGAGAAAAGCCAGGAGTCAAAGAACTCTCATTAAATGTCTTTTTCTCATTTTTTTTGTTCCTATTAGATTTTACATGAAGCTTCCAGAAGTAAAGTCAATCAATTTATTTCTCAACTATTCTTGTGTGTTTCTTTTATTGTTACTTTCCCAATTTTTCTCTATTCACGAAAGCCTTCAGTTGTCAAAGGTTTGCTGACAGGATTACTCAGATGGACAACAGGCTGCCTCACAGCAGGCCAGGGTCGCATGGCGAGAGGAGCAGATGCCCAGGTGAGAATACTGCCTAGAGTGAAACCAATTACTCCATCCAAGCTGAAGGTTAATTTCTGTTTTCTGTAAGGCATGATGAACCACTAAACAACATCTACAGTTTGCTTCATGAGCCTTGCTTTCGGTTGAATTCATCGATATGTCTCTGCCTTTGCGCGACGCATTCATGCTTCACTGAGCCATCAGCCAAATGTAAGCATCTGTTTCTTAAAATGTCACTTTACTGTTTCACACTTCAGGACATTTGTTCTCTCTGCACATCCTCTTTGGTCGTCATTGTATGTCATCTGAAATAACATCACATCCTAATCGCTCAGAACAAAGAAACTTGAGGGCTCAAATTCCTCATTGACATTTGCAGCTCATGTCTTTACAGTATCTACCGGGCAAACTGCAGAGATCTATGAATTTTTTAGATGAGAATTATTCCTCCTGAAGCCTCTCCTCTCTCCTCACAGCTAATATTATTAACATATTACATAATGTTCCCGTTGGTGATGCACTGCTTTGTTTATTATATCTATAATGGATGAGAAAAACCTGATGGCACTGCAAAACATTCCTGTTCACAGCAAAAGAATTCCCACAAGCAAGCTCTAGTAGTGGACACCGAAATACACATGGTTGTCTTACTACAGATATTGATTTATTTGGATGATTACAAAGGGATATTGTCAACCATGATGCCTCCTCAGCTTTGTGATGCCGTTCGAGGTGAGACTGATAGCCTGTTAATGGCTTGATCTGATTTGGGCTGAACAACTAATGATGAAAGTGAGTCAGATGTTTGCAGGCAAACGAGTAGATCTTTGATTCCCCATGTGGCGCTATTGACCTATACCTGAGTGGCTTGTGTTTGTTTTGCTTTATGTTTTCTTAAAAAAGTAACCTTTTTGTTCCAAGTACTACTTGAAAGCCAAAGTTTGTAAGAAAGGATAAGTATGTGAATAATTAATGAAATCGCTCACTGAACTGAGTCAACTTCAAACAAAGTGAATTCTGGATTGTTCTGTGCTTTTTCTGCTGATGCCTGGCAGACTTGTCCCATAAACAAACAAGTTATGTTACTTCAATGTTGCTTATTTAAAAAAAACAAATGTGTATTTACATTCTAACAATGCAAATTAAACATGTGTGCAACACGGACAGGTATATGGAGGCAGCTTCACTTTAAAAGGCGTTGCAATGTTTAATTAATACAGAAGCAAAGGAAGTACCGGAGGTTAGTGGCTCAGAGAAATGAGCTGTCGTCCACCGGCTGGATGGTAGGATGGAGCCCTGCCTTTCTCAGTCTACATGTAAAAGTGTCCTCAGGCGAGGTACTGAGTCTGACGTTGCCCCAAATTTGTTCCTCACAACACATGCAAACCACTTTGGTTAAAATCACTTGATCCGTGTTATTCACAGATAAAAGACTACTGCAGATTCAATGATGGACTTTGTTCTTGACCTAGTTTATTGCTATGTTAGAGGTTTAGATTATGCCCTCTAAAGTCTGAGGGAATACGGACAAAGAAAGACGGTACTTGCAACTACTCTTCAACATGAAGTCTGCAGCAATTGAAGTGCACGTTAATCACTAGAATAAAAAGTTAAAGAGCAATGTTGACACCACAGTTTGTGTAGTTAGCGACTACATTTTCATCCATAATGGGGTCTTTATAAACACAAGCTTAGATGGGGTATGTTCTCTCATGGCAATGTCTTAAAATGTCCTTTTAGAATGTGTTTAATTTGTATATAGTTGACACCTAAAGGTTTAAGGCCTTTTTGGAGGGAAAAAACACCCAATGGAGAGAGGAAACACTCAGTAAAAAAAGGCTGAAATGTTTTTCTGACAAGAGTAATGTAATTTGAAAAAATCATCCAATATCATCAGTTATTTTTCATGATATTCTTCTTCTTTCTTGTTTCTTGTTTTTTTATTTTGCTGTAAGTTTAGTAATCAAACTTATTGATTAAGTATTCCACTGCACAGCTGCAGGAGCAGCAGTTGTGGTTTTGTCATCTCTCCTAATGGGCAGATGGTATTATCACTTTTTAATTTAGAATGCTTCACATGGTTGGAGATCCTCGCATCAACAATGTCCTTCTTGGCTTTTTTTTCCCCTTATCAACTTGCACAGTCTTTTTCCTCCTCACATCCCCAGAGAATCAACATCCCAGGTGTATGGCTTCAAAAGGATGTTCAGAATTTCCCTTGACTCCAAAACAGCTCCCTTCCCAGGGGACAGACTGTTACTAAAGAGTTAGAAACAAGCATTGAATCGTGGATGAGAGATATTAAGCCAGATATGCTTGTTCCCAGGAGAAAAAAAGAAAAGAAAAAAATGGTATTTATCCTCATTTTACCCTGCTGGGGTTAACGCAGTTCTTGTTCCAATTTTGCCAGCCGGTAGGCTTTTGCCATCTCTTGCTATACGCAACCACATCACATTTTGGAGTATCATCCATTCCTGAAGGGTTGAAATAAAACGTTGAATTCCAAGGCAGATTAAAATCCTATGTGATGACGTTTTATAATAAAACCATTAACTTTTCATTTCACCATCAGTATAGTCGACTCAGGATGAAACAAGCCTTTTATCTTAACATCAAATAATTAATTTGACCATTTTGAAACATAATTGCAGCTTTGAACAGGAAGAGCTTGTTTCTGTTCCCTCTCTTTCCCTTTTTTTATCATAATTAATTGAAAAGGTAAAAGTCTGCAAATTCGGGTTTGGATGTTATTCTAAAACTGCTATAACCTGCAGGCATAAATTCTTAACATACAGCAAACAGTTCAGGTCTTGAAGAAGGCATACAATGTTTCTAATGCAAAAGTTGGCCCATACAGGAGAAAGCATGCAACTGTAAGGAAACTCTGAGCCATTTGTACTAATTTGCAATTGTTTAGAAGATGGTGAGGTTGGAGGCCGAGGCTAGATTTTAGAAATTAAATGTGCATACACTTCTCTCCTTATTACAAGGTAGTTGAGCCTTTCAACCTACACTGTTGTTACATGACAACCACCTTATTTCAAAATTATGCTACAGTCCAAACTGTAGACGCCAACTGAGATCTCTTGCCAAATATTGCCCCATATTTTACCGACAGTTTCTCTGCCTCATCTCTCAACTCCAGAGCACAGAATCACTGCCACACTGAACTGCATTTAGTAACATCCGTGGTCAATTTTGGCACAAATTACAGCTGTTGAAATGCTTGGATGATGAGAGGATATGTCAGTTGGCAGGATTCAAGGAGGTTTTTCTTGCCTTTACCCAATTTCAACCATGAATCTATTGAGTCCTTTCTCTCTCATCAATATTCATCAAACTATCATCATCAGCTGCAGGAATCCAAGATTAAATTTAGGAGAATTGCTAAGTGGTGAGTTGATAATGTTCACTAATAGCTCTTAATACTGATAATATTTCAGAATGACTGCATTTTCAAGTACACAAAAACATATTGGAGGCATTCAAGTAACTTCCACATATACTCTGTTCCCTCCAGTCCCTTCAACTGTTACATCTTCACTCCACCTGACCCACAAACACTTCAATTCCCCACAAACAACCATTAATCAGCAGGGTCATTTCAGCACATTGAAATTCATGATGTGCTGGTGGGATGTGGGTGTGTAGGGGGCACTTTATAAAGGTGATGCATATGTGCACATTTCCAGGTGGACTGTGGTTTATAAAAAGAACATTGCCTGGTAGTGGGTGTGCATTCAGTTTCATAAATCTGATTATCTTTTGGCACTGACCATTTTTAGCTGTTGCATGCCATGCGCTTTCTCAGTGTGTATACTCTGCCATGTTTTATAAAAGAGGCCCAAGACTTTTTTTCCATCCCCTCACTCATATTACTGTAAGGGTGAACAAACTAAACTTGGTATGCGCTTCATGTACCTGTCAAGCAACAAACACTAGAACTTTGGAGGATTTACCAGCTACAGACCAAAATCTTAACTCTCCAAGAGATAAAAAAAAAAAATAGGGCTCTTTGTGTCTGTAATGTGAACATAAGTGACTGTTTGCCAACAGCTTTTCCTAAACACCTCTGATATAGACAAGATCTCTGACAGGCTAGCTTGATAACCCATCCAAGGTCAAGGACTCCACAGTGAAAGAAGAGCTCAATCCCTCATGAACTTTATTGATTACACTTGTGAGTTTGACTCTGTGAGTTTCTGTGCATGAATACACATGACTGGTGTGTACTGGTATCCACTCATGGTAGGATGTACGTAGAAGACAATGATCTTGTCTGAGTAGAAGTCACCCAACTGATAAAGAATCCCTAATATTAAAATCTGTTAAAGGAAACACTTGTAGACTTCCTGACAACAAATGTGCCATAAAGTTTGTTTTTACACTTGTTTCACAAACACAGGTGAAAAATAGAGCATCTGCAGCAATCTGCAGTGACTTAGAAGGTTTAGGATGATTGCCAGGATACTCATTAACTTTTATAGATGCACTATCGATCACCATCCTCAAATGCAAAGTACTGCGGTGGGTGGTAAAATCAGCTCAGCAGACCAGGTCAGAACTGCCAACCGTCCAGGCCATTTACAACCAGCGCTGCAGGAGGAAGACCAGAAGGCTCCTCTCCGACCCCAGTCACCCAAATTCTCAATTTTTCATGCGCCTACCATCCGGGAGACGATTCAGGAGCATTCACACAAGAGCCACCGGGTTTAGAGACGGTATCTACACAAGCCATTTTTACACATTTACGCATTCTGAACTCCTGATGTCTACCTGTAATCCTTTTAGGGATGGGACGATACACTTAAACTGACGATACGATGCAACTCGATATGCCAGGGTCACGATACGATATCA
>JAPMNP010718050.1:0-10020 GCA_029874935.1 Atherina boyeri | reverse complement strand
TCTTGTCTGCCATCATCACAGTTTGTGAGGAGGAAGAGTTTTGCACTGTTTAGGCTGCACGGGTGATCAGCTGTTGGTCTGGGCGATTACAACAGCCCTGCTCGTATACTGATAGGCTGCTTAAATTACGTACATTACAAACATAAGTCACTTGCGAGAATAAGAGAGGTTGATTGACGTTCCAACGACCAATGTTAAACGACCAGGGGTCGTTTTCTATTGGCTACTGTTTTTTGGACCACACCACGTCCACACTTTATATTTCTTTTTACTTTTTGTTTTTGTTTTTCACAAGTACAGGGCTGCTACATATCTATCTAGTAGGTTTTAACAAAGATTTAAATTTAGTTAAAAATGAAAAATCCTCTCTACAACCTTTAATATTAACATTAGCCTTACATCTAGCTGTGCGATGCTAAGGTGTAGCCAGTAACACATGCAGGGTCCTGGTAAAAATGTGATGTGTTGTGAAAAGCAAGATAGACATAAGTTAGCAGGAAGTCATTTCAAACAGAGGAAGGTTAAATGTGTTTTTTTTTCAGCTAAGCTAAGCAGTAGGCTGTTGAGTTTGTTCTGTCTTGACTAAAATTTAATCAAGAAAGAGGATTAGTATTTCAGTCTCACCAGAAAAATCGTAGTAGAAGTGTAATAGGCTATGGTTACAAACTGTGCAATGTATTGGTAGGTTGTTGTTTCGTATAGGGCTGCAGTGATTTCATATGACGACAATTATTAATGTAATATGTATAATACTGAGTTAAAGCAAAACTACTGAGCTTTGGCAGATTTTCATACATTGGCCCTAATTAAGGCTAGTTCGGCATTTGTCTTGCCACCTGCGTCTTCTCTGGGCTCTCTGATGTGGACTCTTGTTTTATCTCTTGCTCTGTCACTCTTTCCCTTTCTTTTCCTTGCTCTCTCTGACAATGTCCTCTTGCATTTCTTTGCTGAACCACCCAGCCATTGTAGACATTCAAAACAGCCAGTGTGTTGATGTCCAGTTGCTGGCATGTACAAAATAGATATCATTGTGCTCTCGATACAAATCAAAATCACAGGATTTTAAGATTGGAGTGTATAATTGCAATTATATTGACCGTTGATGTGAATGTACAAGACATTGTCCTTTTAACCCTCTGTAGGAGATCATTGTAAACATTTGGGGGGACATTTTAGCTCAGTTGGTAGAGCAGGTCATAATCTGTCGTTGTGTCTCTGGGCAAGACATTTTACCCTCCTTGCCTACCAGTAAAAACATCGCTGGTGCATGAATGAGTATGAATGATGTATGAATGATGTATGAATGATCGGTGGTGGTCAGAGGGGCCGATGGCGCAGAATGGCTGCCTCGCTTCTGTCAGTGTGGTGATTTTGTCAGATGACCATGCAGTTATAAAATCTGGATTTTGTGAGAGCGAAACAAAAACTGGAAAGGTTTTACATGACCAAAAGTTGTTGTGGTTGAGCGGTTTTATAGGGCTACTTTTCAGTCACAATTTCTGACACACTGGGAGCTCTGACAAAACAGCAGAAGAATATATGAACGAGAGCAGCTTTATTGGACTGTTTATGGGCTGCATGTGTAGCACATCCCTACTTATCCTAGTTTATTTGACTGTATACAAGCAGAAGTAAGTTGAGCTCCAATCACGTCATCAAGATATGTTTGTCTGCATTCGAGGACACTCATTTGGTCTGATTTCATTTTGGACTAATCTGCTTGCATGTATTTTAAAAGTCCAGTTTCAGTTGGACTGACATAACTCTTCTTTTTCTTTATTTCCAGTGTCATGTAAACATCCTAAATGCTTATATTTCTATCACCATTGTGTATTTGATAAACATAAACAGAAATTCTAACCCTAACTGTGTACTTTCATTATCGTTGTCTAACCATTTGCAGGTGAGAGCAAAGTAAGAAAAGCAAGAAGTCGTTATTTGAGGGGGAAGTAAAAAAGTGAAATATGTGTAGAAAATATGCAGGTTAAGTCTCACACTAGGGATATCTTATATGATGTTTGTAATGGACATTAGTCCTGTGTTTTTTTTCAGTTTTGTATCATTTGGAGATGGGGAGGGTGTGATTTCTGTTGTGAGCTAGAGCTGGAGACATCAAACAGCTGACAGACCAAAGTTATGAGAGGGTCTATTTTAAGTCAAGCCATGAAGTCTACAAGCTTAACTCTAACCAAATATGTGTTTAGACCTAAACCTCACTAAGTTATCAAGATGCCTAACCCTAACTTAACAAGTAAAATCAAAGAACCCAAGTTTCATACTGTAGGTGCCAGAAGTACCTTCCGTATTGTTCCTCCCACTGCAGACTTTTCTGTGTACCATTTAAAATGTTATAGTCCTACATATATTTTTGTTTAAATACATGTAAACAAATAAAATGTGAGGGAATATGAATCAATAGACAAGGTAGGTAGAGTTGAAATAAGACAAAAGTTTTACCTTACTGCATCACTAAAATTACATAAATGGGTGTGCACACGTAACTATGACAAGCACAGTTGTTTAAAGTTAAAGTTAAACCAGGAAGTATAAGACGGATGTTTATGAGAGAAAATGTGGGTAATAATGATACAGTACATCTTTATCTTCTGTTTGCAATCTGTTTATTCGAATCACATTTTGTTTTTGGGATTACTTTTTTGATTCTGTGTTCCCATTTTGTAATCATAACACTGCAGGGAGCAGAAAAAACTATAAACAAAGAGAAATACTATAAATAAAACATCTTAATTGAATAATGAATCATCATTAGCAAATGGGGAAAGAGGAAAAATCAAGGTTTCCTTACTGAAACTAACAGGGAGGTCAGGAACACAGGAGCGCAGACTCTTTCATCTCTTTACTTTCACTGGCTCTACCCTAATACTCCCCACAGGCGAGCAGCTCATTGTCCTGACGGAGGCTAATTGAAGCCTCTGTTTATCATTTTTATGACTTTATCCAAGAAGACAGAGGTATGGTGGACTTCCTGTTCTCCAGGTTCCTTGACACACCAGTCGCATTATTAGGGTCAAGCTCAGCTCCCGTTTTGCCACGGCATTGTTTCCATTGGTGCTATGACCATTCCCAAACTGATAAGACTCTTCTATTTTAGGCCTTTCTTTTCTTTTTGTCCTTGGCAGAAGAGTATGACCTTAAAATAACTTAATTGATTATAAGCATGTGAACTACAAGATTAACATTTTGCTTTTTTATTTCAAAGTCTGTGAATTAGGTCCAAAATGCAACTAAAAGACTTGTCTACACTTCTCTGCTAATAATACTTGAAAGCAGTGCATCTCATTTTGAGATCTCACGATTCCTGCCCTTGCTGTTTATCTTTTCAAAGCAAAATTAGGAACTGCTTTACAACTACTGGTGAGAAAACAAATGAAAGATTACGTTCCGACCACATTATTGTTTTCCTGACAGCCACCAGCCACATAAATACTATGCTCCACAACTTGACCTGCGTTCGACCCCTGCACCCAAAGAAGTCCCTCAATTCATCTAATCCATTCAGCAGCGACATGATGGTGCATGTTGAAGAGATTGCACTTTCATTCTGCGGTAAATGGAAATCAGAGCAATATCAATAGATTAAAATCAGCGCTTTCATGATGAAAGTTGATAAGTTAATTACTGATCAAAATCCTCAGACTAGAATTTCAGAAGACAGACAGTGAGGCCTTTGTATCTCACAATCAGAGTGTGAATTGATTCCTCAGTCGCTCAAACACTCTGAATCCTTTCATGTGTGGCCTTTGCCTTGTTGAGGCGCTAAAGCGTCACCAGAAGAAAATGCTGATATCCTGAGGGTGCTAACATGTTGGTCTAGGGTGGCCAGCATCGATCAATAATAGTGTGTGGGATCAGTGGCATCGCAGCTAGCAGGAATCTGGATCAATAGGGGTAAGCAAGGAAGCTTCAGACACAAGATAAGAGAAAAGATCCTGAAATTTCTCCTGAGCTGTGGGGGAAAGAAAATCATAAGACTGAATTGATATGGGACTTTTTATACTTTTTCTCTTGCGGTTAAATAATGCACTCTCATCTCTGGAGATTACAGAACAAAACTCCCAAACTCATGTCTGGAACTTCCTCATAGATGCAGCAACTTCTCCTTATTTGACTGTGGTTAAAGCTCCTTGAAAATGGTTTCCCACATCAACTTTGATATTTGAACATGTTTCAGTGATCCAAGCCTTGAAAAACAACCTGCAACTGCAAACAGAAAAGTGTTTTAATCAAGTTTAGCGCTGTTACATCAAATGCTGAACCTTTAATGTGCTAAAATAAGAGAAATGACTGAGGAATGCACCCCATGTTGTTTTCACCCAGCTGTGGTTTTATGGAGGAAATGCACTATGTGTGTGAGTGCTTCCTCCCTGCATTGTTCCTTTTACACAAATGCTGTATAGAAACAAGTCTCAGTGATAGGAAGAGCCGACCCACCATTAATCAGATTCACACATATTTTGTGTCACATTGCTTCTTCAGGTTGAACAAACACCTTCTCTCACTCAAATTACTGTCCCGCAACACTAACGTGCACTCACAAGGCAGATGGATGGGTGTCAAGGTAACAATTGTGTTGATTTGAAAAAAAGAGAAAAAAAAGGGAAAAAAACTATCTCAGGTGAGAAAATTTTGTTCTCACCGTTCTGTTGAGTGAAATTACATGAGACAATTACATGACCTAAAACACATCTTTAACATGAAACTTATCTGTTTTAGCTCCACTCATTCACGTCACAGTGAAATGTATACCATGAGATCACTTCATCAATACTTTATCTCCCATATCTGGCCCTATCTTAAACTTCAAGGAGTTATTGTGTTTGAGTAAACTGAGTTTGTGTTTGAGTTCACCTCAAGGAGATTATCTCCTGTGTTCATTTACACACAATGCTCTGCATCATCAATATCTACTCACTGCTTACATGAGGTTATATTGCACCACAGGAGCACCGAAGCTCCACTTTGAAGGAATAATTGGAAAATTTGGGGAAATGTGGTTATTTACAGGGTAACTAAAGTACCGATATGAGATGTATGGCTTAATTCAGGAAATGGAAAGAGAGGTTATACAATCCACTGACCAGCAGTTCTATATTGTAAATACATTGCTCAACACTGTATTTCGTTATTGGATCAGCTTGTGGCACTTTCAGAACAGTTTTTATGTTGTTAGTAGTATATGACTTACTGTAACATTTGCCAGACCACAACACAGACACACAAAGAGCCTCATGAACATAGCCTCTGCTTGTGAAGTACAGAGCCTGTCTGCAAAAAAAAAAACAATCTTTCACTGCTAGTTTCCCTTCTGTTTGCACAACATTTTGCATAAAAATGGGAAGAAATTTAATTTTGCATTGCTTTGCTGTACATGATTGTCAATGGGATAAAACATATGTGTAGTGAACAAATTCCCCCAGGGCAAAGTGCACGAAGAAAACCTTACTTGAGTCCCAGGCTGTTTTACCATGCACCGATCAGCCAAAACGATAAAACCACTAAGGTAAGGTGAGTTAAATTTAACATCTAGTTCTGCTGGAGAACCCTCCATCCTGGTATTCACATGGATGCTACTCCCTTACAGCAGCATACTCCACAGAAAGACAAAGTGGGCCCCACAATAACTGTTGAGAAGGAGCTCAAAACACATAAGAAGATTAAGGTGAAGTGTTTCCAAGTTTTGATATTAACACCATACAACATCTCGGAATTTTGCATTTCCTCAATGTTTTGGCCTTTCAGGACAGAGTAACATTGTCACTTTGGGTGCTGAGATTATTGTTTGAATTGTCCAAATTCCTTTTAGATAAGTGTGCAAACCTGAGATGCAATCATGCTTTCAATTATTTGTGTTTTTAATAGCATGTTAGTAGCATAACAGCTTCTAAAACATTGCAAAATTGCCAAAACAAGAAAACAAACAAACAAACAAAAACCTTTTTTTTTCAACCAATCACAGTAAATTAGATAATCCAACCCAGCACAAACAACCATTCAGCTTAAAACCACAAATTACTGCTTTTACACTTTAGTCAACTTTTGAGTAGATTAACAAACATGAGGTAAGGTGGTAATCTTTCAACTTTATTTGCTTTGCGGATGCATTTTACCACCTTTAGACTGAGCCAAACTTGCTGCTTCCCCATTTTTACACTCTTTATGCTGAGCTAAACAGCTGCTTTATATTTACCTTGCAGATATGCAGCATCTATATGTGAAGAATTTCAAATTACTCATGCTTAAATCAGTATGTAGCCTTGTAGATGCAATTGCATCACAATAAGTCCAAAATACACACCGTGGCAGTCTTGGCAGGTGATTAGCCTGTCTGTGATTATTCCTATATGATTACCTGGGAAAAACTCAGATCAGGAAACTCAGGGAAAGTCCCAGAAGATATCATCACTACATGCATTCAGACAAAAGCCTGCAACCTGCGCTGACATACTGCAGCATGTGAAACAATGGAGACCCAAGAGAATGCTATATCTGCAGCTGAAAAAGGGCATCCAGATTTTTCTGATCAAAGCCCATGCTGTGGACTTTGCAGTAATTGTTGCATTCGTTGCAGCAGCAGGTTCAACTCTTTGGCCTGAAACCATCCAAAACATGTGTTATCGCTGCAGGCTGTGGAGCATGAGGTCTTATCAGATGGCCTTGTGGCCTTACAATAACACAGGCTCTATCATGCTTCAGCAGACCTCTATCTGGCAGCAGTGTCATAGTACAACAACAAATACAACCCAGAAGCCATGCACCCAATGTTACTCAAGATGCTCTGGTAAGCTTGGATGGATATTTATTTACTTTATAGGCACTGATTAAATAAAAGAAGCTTGAATAGATTTTAATCAGTAATTGAGTTCCCAAGATTTTTTTTCTTTCTGCTGACTAATTAAACAGCTGATCTTGTGTTTTAAAGGTATTCATGATAAAAATGTTATCATGAGCATTATTTTGAAAATTCTTACAACAAACTACCCTTCACAGCCTTGGCCTTGGATAATCTCCTGTCTCTGTATCACAAGGCGCAGATTTACAGAGTAAATCAAAGCAGACAATTTCCTCAGCTCAGAGGAAAACCCCTCAAAGGAGAATGAGTTGATAATGTCCCAATGTGCCCACGGCTTCCTCTCAGATAAATAAATACATAAATAAAAACACGCCTGGACTCTTCAGATTTATTGTTCCTTTGCAGGCTGTGAAGTAGAGGCTATATTGTTTATAATAAATAAGTCCATTAACAGATTTGGCCCAGGTGGGTGACAGGGGCCTCTGTGACATCCCCTCACCGCCCATAGAAGCACCTAAATCCCAGCGGGGCCAAACTGCTTCCATTTAAGGCTGTGATGGCTAAGGAAAAAAAAGGGGACTGTAGAGGTTAGTGCTGGTTTGACTGGGCCGAGACTGTGTCACGTTTTCTGGTGTGATAAGAGCAGGAGCAGGAAACTGTGAGAGGGCAGGAAGGAAGAGAGTTTGGGTCTGGAAGGAGAGAGGGGAGCTGTGGAGATGGTGGTGAGGGCAATGTAAGAGAGAGGAGCAAAGGCAGCATAGAAATAAAAACTAAATAAATGATCCAAATGAATAGATCATATCCAGAATATTCAGAGTTATACTGCTGGTGGTATATGTTCTCTACAGGGTTTCATGCATGCATGGAGGTGGGAGGGAGCTTTGCTGGGAAACACAGAGGGAACCTGGGGTCCAGGGGGAAGTGAGTGGATGACTAAATTTGGTCTGAAAGGCCACACTAACATACACCTGCTTCCCGCTATCAAACAGGCTACACCATGATGACAATATCAAGCATAAGGCTTTTGTCTGTTATCATCAGAACTATCACTATGCAAAAGTAAAAATTAATGCTGCTTCAATACCACGGTTAAAAGCTTCACATGTTTCTAAAACGGCACTTTCATGAAAAAAGTTTCATATCTGAATAGTCTGCATTTTTTTATGATTTGAAATCAAAAGTGGGCAGTCAATTCAATTCAATTCAGTTTATTTATATAGCGCCAATTCACAACATATGTCATCTCAAAGCACTTAACAAAGTGTAATTGACATACATACCATCATTACAATCAGTTAAAAAGTGTCCTATTTAAGGAATCCCAGCAGATTGCGTCAGTCATTGGTGAGGCTGGAAGACTTTCCAACCACAGCAATCCTTCAGCAACCCTTAAAACTGAGCAAGCATGTAGCAGTCCTTCTTTTAGCAATCTTTTAGCCTTTCTTGAGTATTTATGCATACTAACTACGGAAAAAAAAAAAAAAATCAAACAAAAAACAACTAAATCTACATCCAATTATCATGACAAATTATGCAACAAACCTCTTGATACACCACTGGATGCCTTGTCTCACACTATGCTTCATATAGGAGTGTAAAAACCACACTTCACTGTCCAGCCTCACCAGAGAAATGACGATGGCAGTTGGAGGTATGAGGGGCTCATTGTGAGTGGCTGAGCCCACACAGACATATCAACAGGGATAAAATTAACTATATTTACATTACATTAGAGGTTCCTCTACTTTCTTGAATGTTTCAACTCAATCAAAAGAAGAAAAATATTGTCATTTTACGTTTTCTAGAAACTATGGATGCCTCTAATCTCATCTCATGTCGGAATATAACGTAGCTGGAAAAGTGGAGGAACATAAAATGACCTTGATATTTCTGAGTAGAAGTTACAGCAACATGCAACGGGACACATGTTCTCTTGATACTGTGAAACCACTAATGCTTTTTCACTAAGAGGAAAAGTACCTTTTTTAAAACCTGGCCCTTATTTGTAGCATGAAATCCGCTCATATAGTCACCCGAACAATGTTGGAGTTACTTGAAGTCTATCGGGAGATATTTAGATGTATCGCGCTGGCGTACTTATCCATTCAATGGAAGTGGTCGAGTCGAGGCAACGTCATTTCAGCCTTTAATAAGACATTATCTGCAACAAAATGCTTTCATTTCATCAGTGTTTAGTTATTAGTTGCTGTACTATCCTTCTAGGCCTTTGTTATCATACAAAAACCATAGATATAGAGACACAAACCGGTTATGATGACGACACTACATAAGAAAGTGCCTCTGAATATGCCGTTGCCCCAACAACGCCAGTGCGATGGATCTAAGTATCTGCTGATAGACTTCAAGGTACTTTTCCTTTCATTTCATGGCAAGTCCGGTGCAGCAAAAATATGCCTACTTGAAATGAGAATCTTATTAGTGCTGGACTACGTTTTAGAGGCCTTTAGTGATATTTTGCATTGCCACCATGGGGAATTCGGAGTTCGAAGTTTGTCAATAGTTTCTTTATGCTTCTGGACACAAAAATTCTCAAGTCGTGGTGGACAAGACACTTTTCTTTGTCATGGTGACCATGATGAAAGGAAGTGTATCTTTTAGTTCAGGTAATATAAAGATTTACACATTTTTGACAATTTGTACTTCTAGGGCAGGAGATGGGGTTTCATGTTTTGGTACCACCATTTTTAAAGCATAAAATTGTCTTTCAGAACCTGAATGTTTGGAAAGCTCTGTTTAATGTAGGCTATTTGAGGCTGAGAAACTCTGAGATTACACTCCACTCTTTCTTCTGAAAACATCCAATGGGAACTTTGCAGATGGTTTGGTGTTTCAGAATGAACTCTTATGATGTCACACATTCATGCATCCACGGCAAGGCAATTTTTGAGTAGACTGCAGCCGTTCTAGAGATGCTCCGGTCATCTGCAGCATTTATTCCAGCTATTCTTGTTGGGGAGATTTTTGACCCAGCATCCAGGTAAAATATCCGGAAGATTTTCAGGTGAGACAAGCAGCTAATCTTTGAGCGTGATAGCAGCTAATCTTCTCAAGTGTACATTCATCTAAGACTTACTGTCCCAACCTCTTTTCTGATGGTCTTCACGTGGGTTTCCACACACACTCACACACACACACACACACACACACACACACACACACACACACACACACACACACACACACACACA
>JAPMNP010718018.1:0-15224 GCA_029874935.1 Atherina boyeri | reverse complement strand
ACATCAACAACACTCTGGATAACTAGGAAATGAGGCCCTATGTCAAAAATCCCGAAGTATCCCTTTAATGGAAACGCTAAAAATGTGCAAAAACATTTTTTTACACTTGGAGGGGGTGGATTTGTCTGCGTATTGATAAAGTACGACGTTTTGCAAATAAACGATGAATGGACCAGATATCACGTCACACGCCTGGATGCTGAGACGGATATTACATCACATGTATACCTTGTTGTCACAAAAATAGTGGGGGACGATAAAGTAAGATATGTTTGGGGGGACGGAGATACTGAACTTGTCTGGAGTTAATAAAAGAAGCTGATAAAATTGTGACTAAGTTCTTACAAATACTGACAGATCAATCAGTAATCTGTCCATGATCAGTCGTTGATTGTCAGCCGAGTGTGTTGTTTGTTTTGTGGCAGAGACACGCTCCCTGATCTCAGGACGCACTCTCCTCCCAATAATTGCAAAATAATAACAAATGGAAACGGGCATAAATTTTCACATTTTATTTTTGCACATTTTCACTTAATTCGCTCAAAAATTTGAAACATTCAGATGGAAACCTGACTAGTAAAACCCTGGTCTTATCTCTGTCACTTTCTCTCTTTCTTTTCTGTGCTTCCTCCGATAATGTCCTCTGATGTTTCTTAGCTAAATCAGTCATGGGGCATATTCAAAACAGCTAGTGTGTTGATATCCAGTTGCTGGCATGGGATGTGCTGCCGTAAAGCAAAATGCAGCTGTCATGTAATGCTCCAGGCTGGAACACAAAGTTGTGAAGTGCAGTTTCTCAACCTCAGGATGATGCAGGGCAATGATGACCCTGGAAATGTATATAATGACTGTCAACGTGCCATCAAAACAAGTCAGACACAGTGGTGATGATTCCTGAAATCTACAGAGGTCTACATTAAAGATGTACGATGACCCCTCAGGTCATCTGGATCCAGTCTTTTATCAGTTCCCAGAGTCAGAATCAGACATGGAGAAGCTGCATTCAGCTTCTATGCTCCACATGTCTGGAACAAACTCTCAGAAAGCTTCAGATGAGCTGAAACATTCAGTTTATTTAAATCCAGGTTAAAGACCCAGCTGTTCTCAGCTGCTTTTGAATAGTTTTTTATTCTAATGTTCAAATCTGCACGGTTTATTTTAAACGTGAATTTTCTTAATGTATTCTTTTTTCTAAATTTTGGTTTTTAATTTCAAATTATGCTTTTCATTCTTTTACTTTTTAATGCTTTTTCTGTACCTTGCTGTAATGCTTTCAATGTATTATGTAAAGCACTTTGAATTGTCCTGTACATGAATTGTGCTATACCAATAAACTTGCCTTGCATGAAAAACTAATATAATCTGACTTTAGATTCAGAAACGTTGCAATTCTTAGGCAAACCTCAGATGCCCTTTTCCAACACTTCTACGAAATAAATGACTAAATCACATATCCCAAAACTGCTGATTATAAATATTTATGCTCTCATGAGTTTTTTCTAAACATACTTGGCTCAAATCACAGGGTTGTCAGTCCAGACAGGGAGTGATGAGATGTAGTGAAGAAAAGCATCCCTATATGTAAGCTTAATCTCGCAGAGGCGCCTCCGAGAGACTGATCATTATTAGACATGGCAGTGCCTCCCTACTAGCTAGCTTATCAAGGCTGCTTCTTCCTTTTTCAGACAGCTATGAAGTGTCAGTACCATGTTTAATAAGGGTATACTGACTCTGTGCTTTGCACCGCGGTTGCTATAGTGCAGGTCGTGGCACTGCTATGAAAACAAATGGTATCCAAAGCTCTGACTTGTTCTCATGAGGACCAGCTGAGCCTGAGAGAGACAGCCAGTTTACTGTTTAGATAAGGTGGTTGTGGAGATATCGCACATGAGGAGCAAAAAAGAAGGAAAAGAGGCATTAGCAGATCGACTGATGTGCAAACAGCCTCGAGTACACATTTGAGGGGGTCTCTGGTCTTGTTTAACTACATGGAGGCTAAAGAGCTGATTCTGTTTGACTACTTACTTCAAAATGAATTTGTGAAGAGCGTTCGCTGCTCTGCAAATTAGCCTGGGAGACATTTTGCATCCATGTCACAAACCAAGCAGAGAGAAGGATGCGGATGGATGCCTCCTCTACTGAGCTGGTGGCTTGATGGTAATCACATCTCTGGTTTTTCCTCCCTTTTCCAGCTTGTCTACCGTTCTCAGTTTTAACGTTCTTCAGCTGTCAGACTATTTTGGATGAAGGCAGCCATCTGCTATAAATCACATCATGCTCTGAATCAAATGTAACAGCAAACACACGTACACACACACAGTCATGTAAACACAGGCACACAAAAACGATGGCAGAAAACAAATCACAGTTGCTGGCAGAAACAGATATTTCAATGAGAGTTGAATATGTTTGACGCATATGACAAAGCATTCAGCTAGGAGTAAGCTGTGGAACATATACAAAGTCTGAAAAGCATGCATGTGAAACAAAAGAACATAAAATTATTTAAAATTCAACTTACAAAACAGGTACAGAAGAAACAAAAAGCTTAAAAATCATTTTAATCATCCATGGCAGCCAGATAAACCCCACAGGAACTGCCAGGACATCTCTGAGAACATGTTAAGAAGCAGTCAAAGAGAAAGGTCACCACCTTGATGGTGTCATGTGATAACAAGGGGACAACAGCGCTGAAGATAAACCAAGAGATAACACAAAGATAAAAACAAAAGACGGCAGCACGATAAGGCGCACACAATACAACAGCAACACAAAGATGGCACGGAGAATGCAGAGATGACACGGAAAACAAATGCATCACAAGCAAAGCACAAGAAACCAGCACTCGGGCCAGCTATCAAGCAAACAGTAAGTGAAGGAGACAGAATAGCTGCTTTTAAGAGTGGAGTGCAGAAATGAGAAACAGTGACAGACATAACAAAGACAAATGGAGATAACAGGAAGGGGGGAGAGGGAAAGGGAAATAACAGAAGTCAGCACGCACTAGCAAAACTGACATCACAATGCACACAAACAAAGTATTGACACTGCAGAGACAAAAGGGGCAGCAGAGAATTCAGCAACTACCAGAAAGAGTTGCTTTGAATATTTGTGCATTTGCATGACAACCTCTTCATAAAGGTGACATTTGCAAATAAGCTGCTAATTTAAACAGTGAGAAAACTGGATAAAATTGATCAAAACAAGGCTGGAGACATTGCAAAGTTTCAAGTGTGAGATTCATTGTGTGGTAGAAGCACATTTGGATCCTTGGAGTGGGTTTTACAAATGTGCTGATGCTTTGTTTTTCTTAAGGAAAACACTTAGATGGAGGGGCAATGATCTAAAATCACCTCAGAGGGGCCCAAGTTACCCATGCACTACATCTACCTGTCTCCTCTTGATTTCATCCTCTGAACTTGCTGACCATCTCCTACTCCATTTACACTCTGGAGAAAACCATGCAGCTAAAATATTCCCCTCCCCACTGCACTTTAAGCTCTAATCCTCCTCTTTCTTTTCTCCTCCTCCCCTGCAAAGTCACACTCATAGTGTGACTTTCAGGACATGGCTTTAGGGCTCGGCCTCTTCTCACAGATAAACTAAGCTGACCTTTCTTTTGTTTTTTTTGTTTTTCTTTTTGGAGCTGAGGATGAAAGTTGAATCATACAAGATGAAGCATGTAGGGTGAAAATGCACAAAAACTACACAGAGAATAAAGCATTTATCACAATCCACAGGGCTGGATAATCTGATGTGAAACCTTCCTGCTTTTTTATTATCACCTCTTCTTGCATGGCCATGTCCACACACAAAGCCTCATGGGAGCAGAGCCAGTGAGATGAAAAGGATGAAAAGGGACCCGTTACTCTGGCTTTCGTCTTCCTCATTAGGTAGAATGAGCAACTGACTTGGTGTCAGAAAGCTGATCATCAACTCCAGCCCTGATCTGCCCTGATCTGCTCTGCCTGGGCTCACAGCTCCCCTCCTACTACAGACCTCTCACATATGATTGAAGCCACTGGAAATGGAAACAGTCAGTATAATTTCACATGGCATACCCGTGGAATTCATTAAAGAGGCCGACAGAGAATGAGGCGGAGTGCGAGATGGGTTGCTATGAAAAGAGGAAAGTAAGGGAACACGTAAAGCAGAGGGCTTTTGAATAATGAAAGGTGCAGTGACTGTTTGAGAAAAGCTGGCCGTTGAAAAAAAGAAGCAGGTGTGTCTGATGGTATATAATTCACATGGAATAGATACAGTTAAATAAATCAAAAGGCTTCTATATTTAATGCTGTTTAGGAAGTGTACTGATCATCTAATTATTGCTCGGATACAGACATTACAATGTTGCCTTGTTTTGCAAATATACAGTATGCAATGCTTTAAAAAACAAAAGTAATCCAATGTGCCATTGGTTCATCTGCAGCAGACACACAGGTTTGCCTTTCAGCTTCAGTGCTAGCACTGATACAAGCTCTAATCTGATTGTGATGCAGCCATTAAAGATGACGTATGTGGAGAGACTCTCAAGCGAATGGAATGTAAACTCATGCAAGCGTAGAACTGGAAGTAAGCAGTATCTTAAAGCTGGCGTGTGGACTAATGCAGCGGCACTGGGTTGGTTACATTAATCAAATTAAATTTTCTACTAAATTAAATGTGAATTTTAAGGAACTACATTTTCAAGAAGTTCGTTTTGTGTAAGTGAAGAATATTTCACCTGATCCCAGTCAGTTTAACTCATATAAGAAGGGCTCAAAAAATCATAGAAGATGGTCATGTTTTCACTGCACAAATAAAGCCAGATATATCCACACAGAGGCATTTTGAATGAATATGTGATTGTGCATTTTATAAAACTGAACTGCAATCTACAACTGTGCGAATAGCTGCTTTTTGGGTTTTTAAACAGCGAACATCATGGACTGATCAGTCTCGACAACGAGGCCAACAATTCGATGCAGTGTCCTGAATCAAACATATAAAGCAAAGAAGTTAAACGTGGAGTTTGTGTAAACTGAAAAAATGTCAAAATAAGATTGAAAAACGGGAGTATAAATTGTCAAAATTGGAGCGAACACGCATGCTTGCAATGACGGAATACATTCTAAAACTTCTGGATTTTGTTTGGAAAATTGACTTCTTTTTGCATGTGTAAAGGACTTGTTCATGTTGCATCTGTGGCTCTCTTGGAATGTTTTTATTGCTTATTAATGAACAGCCACATCACATGCTATTTGAATAAATCAATATAAATACAGTGCATCACATTCTGTGTTATGACATGTATCTTTGCTCCTGATTAAATAGCTTGCTGTTTATTTGGATTCAGTGATTATGTGAGTGAGCAGGCTCATTGTCCCTTGTCATTAGGGAAGCTTTTGGAAAAAAAACAAAAACACCCAGGTTCCACTATCAGCAGTGCATCTGCTATTAAAGCCAAAAGCTGGGGATGACTGTGTAAGGAGGCCTTGCTCTGGCTGGCATTAAGGATTGTAATCTATTAGTTTATTTACAAGACTGATTCAAATGGGTCAGCAAAACCAGGGAAGGGGGAAGGAAGTGAATCTAAGCACCAAAGCACCAAAAGTAATAAAGGAAAAAAATAAATAAAAAAAGAGTGAAGTTCACCCAGATGGTGATATTATGTAAGTAGTGATTTAGTTGAATCCTATTTCAGTGTGGCTGTGGGAAATGAAAAAGTATTGGTACAGTAAAAGCATGCACCAAACATTCTTGGTGAAAGCTTTCTTTAACACTGATGCTGCACCATTGATTTTCCAATACGTCTTTTCACGGGTTTTCTCCTCTCTAAGCCAGCTGAGTAAATGAATGCAAAGCGCTTCACCTGGTCTGTGTGTATGTGTGTGTGTGTGTGTGTGTGTGTGTGTGTCAGTGCCGAGTTGCGGGAGCCCAGTCCTTTGAACGCTGTCTCCGTGGGACCCGCTAATTGAGCCAGATCAATTCACAGAGACGGCGAGCAGGTTGGCACAGTTGCCACATCAAAGAGATTCTAATAACTGCACACTGTGGCCATTACCAAGCCGGGAAAAGCCATATTTATGTTTGCTTCAAAGCAAGCATGGCAGCATTGAACATAGTGAGAATGTCGGCCTTGAATGTTTTTTTTCAAGCCGATGATTTAGACACAAGGCCATTTTAAAGCAATTTCAGACCAGAATAGACAATTCACACAAGACATGTAAACACAACCATTCAAATTATGCTTTAATTAGATCCATTCTTGCAGTCAGTGTATAACAATAAAAATAACACATGGAAAAAACACCAGGCTAATACTCTCAAGTAGAACCTGCAATAATATTCAAATTAGTGCATGTCAGTTCCTTAAACACAAAGAGCTGGGAATGGCATTGCTCTCTGAAAACAGTGCTATGCTGCTACTTTATGTGGAGCTTAGCAAAACATTGAATTGTAGTATAATATAGCTCATGTATATATCTTAATTGTATCACCACACGAGCAAGAAAAGGAGAAGACTTGTAATTGGAAAAATAAATCAAAATGTAAAACTATAAAAGGCAGTTGTGAAGGCTGTGTGGCATCACCAGTCTCTGACATAGTCTGTCCAAAGCTTTGAGGCTAACAGGCCTATCAGTACAAAGTCTTTTTCTGGTACAAGGCTGAATCCAATGATCTCTGAGGCTCCTTCAGTCAATCTCCTCAGAGGAGCTTGCATGAGCATAAGCTGAGCCAATTTGTGTATATATGGCTGTTTCTGGACTGTGTGTGCTAGGCGGTGAGCGTATACAGCTTCGGTAAACCCCGGGAGTAAAACACATATCAGTCATCAACTGCACTCCTTTAAAAAAAACAAAAAAAAAACAGCTTTAGTACACTCTACTCAAGTCGACTTCTAACTGTATTTATTTTTCCATTTACACAGCTGGCCATCAGATTGGTAACATGTAAAAGCCGAGTAGGCGGAAGAGAGTAAATGTTTTTGTCATGTCAGACTATCCAGTATAAACATATGGATATTTCCTGGAGACAGAGTGTATAAGTGTAAACTTGATTCAGATGGTACCATCTAAGATAAAAGCAGAAACTACTCGGTTATTATGTTTAGGCCACCGCTTCTCTGATCTCTCTCTCCGGCAGGATTAGTCGTGCTGATGCGGACTGTTGACAGTTATCTTCTTCCTCATCATCTTTCCATGAATCACTTTCTCACTCGCCTCTCTCGGCCCGATGAGTGATAAGTTTGTAACTTTGTTCATTAGTGCTGGTCCGTCTCCCGCTGTAAAGGCTGTCTGAGGTGACATTATGGTTGGCGGTGCTCTCACCTTCACCTTCCAGTGTGCTTACTTTCTCCAGCATCTCATTCCTCTAGTCTCTTGACTCCATTTTTCCTCTCAATTTTTCTTAACTTTTTTTTCTTTGTCTTTTTTTTCCCCACTTCCACTCTCTGTGTCTGATTCTCACTTTCTCTCACGCTTGCAGCTCGGCACGTCTCCGCGTTGCTCTGCAAAATAATTTACCACACGCAGTGCTCCCGCGGATGATTGAAGCGTAATTAGACAGCAGAGACAGAGGAAGCCAACAGAGGTGCTTGGGAGCCAGCGCTCGTCAGATGGTCCGTCTCACTCTCACTGGCTTTGCCCTTGAAAAGTATCACTTCTGCAGGAGGAACAGGGAGGGGATGATGTGTTGTACTGAGCCAATTTCAATAAATTTCAGCAAGCGATCCAATCTTTTTAAATCAGTCATATTGTCTCGCTGCGCTTCAGATATTTCTTAAAGCTATCATTTAATCACATATTTCCCTTAATTTTTCTTTTTAAACACCGCAAATTTAATTGATCAAACTTGATTTCTTAAAGCTAGATGTAAATTTGCACAAACATACTAATAGATATGCAGAGCTGGCTATGTTAAATTAAAGAGACAAGGGTATTTTAATTTGCACTGCAGTGTCAGAAAGTCATTCTGTCACCTTGGGATAGTAAATCAGAGCTACAAGTGCTTCGAAAGGGCTAAAACTGTGCGTGAAGGAATTACATGCTATGCTTATGTGACGACAAGCATCATTCAGATCCTTCTGCTGCATACAGATGCAGAGTGTGGAAGGTAAAAAATGTGGAAGGAATGAGTCGCTGTGAGTGACTGTAATCATTAGGATGCCAGTGTTGATGGCTGCTTCAGAGGGAAAGTGCTGATCACCACACTGACACCATATGCTTTGCCAACAAACATTGAGGCACATGTCAGAGGGGAATTGGCATTGCATTCAAGGTGGCACATCGCACGGAGAGGTGCGCGATGCTGCTGAGTGAGCACCTGTATCCCAGAAGTCTGTCCAATTATCCTGCTGTATGCATAGTATGCTGTATCCCCGCTGCATTCTCTCCAGATTTAACCCATGCTGCAGGGAAGGCAGGCCTCAGTGGGACTAGCTGTTGTAAGCAACCAGCTGTAACAGCACTGTCAGCCGTCCCTTTGATTATCACCCAAAGGTCACCCTGTGTTCAGCCGAACCGAAGGGTCCTGGGTGTCAGTGGAGCTAAGACGTCAGTGGAGTCACCTTTAGAGGATAATAAGAGGACTGCTGACTGACTGCAGACCACATGGGGGGGATGGGGGGGTGCTTTGCTTTTTCACATGAATATAAATGTGATATTGACAGGAAATCTTCCCCAGAAGAAAGGAAGGAAAAGACAGCAGAGGAGTCAGAGAAAGTAAAAGTGAGCCAAGAGGAAGTGGTTTGTTTCACACTGTTAAACCATCTGAAGCTTCTGCTGGTGACCACTTGTTGATGGGCCAGTCCTTGCACTCTGTTACATTAAACATTTGAGATTCACTTCAATGAGGCACTTTAATGGCGCTTTTAACATAATTTCTCCACTGTTTGGAAAAGTAAGAAGCAAGCAGCGCCTTTCTGTCTGCGTGGAGCTTCGATGAACCCAATAAATATTGGTAATAACGGAGACGCTCAGCAGCACTGGCTTCATCACTAGTCTAGTCATCTTCAAAACTCTGACACTTTAGATGCTGGATGCACAGCTCACAGAACTGTGTAGAAGAAACAGATCTAACGTGGCAGAAATAGAACATAGAAACCAGAAATAGACTTTGTGGGAAGAAACCTGAAATAGCACAGATGCATCTTTAAGACTATCACAAGAATTCTAGTAAGATCCAAAGTTAATATTAGCCAGATCTTGAACAGAGCCTGGTACAAAGTATGTTGTTAGACTCTGTAGGATATTAGAGCTGCTTTGCTCCTTCTAGGCTGTCCACACTAAAAAATGTGTGAAAAAAAGAAAAAAAAAAGAACAAAAAGGACAGCTTTGTTTTCATCCGGGCTGTTATCAGCAGAAGCCGACTGCAGCGAGAATAGGGAGGGATGATTTCCATAAAGACTGGCTGTTGTCTGAAAGCAAGCAGCTGTCAGGCGGAATTACCTCTCCGACACAGACACCACAATCGAGGGCGCCCTTCCCATAATTCAGTCTGATTGGCTCAAGGGGAAAATGGCAGCCTGTGGAGAGTGAGGCGAGCGGCTGCTTGACAGGTTTGCATCTGCGAAGCTCGACGCGCTGTTTGCCTGTTATCATTCTGTCTGCTCGACGTGTCAGTTTTCTCACTTTGGAAAGCTACCTGAACAAAGTGGCAAAGAGAATAGACTAACGTGCGAGGAGGATAATACGCTGAAGTGTTCTGCTTAACAAACACACACATCGCAAATGATGAAGTTCTGTTATTTTCACATCATATATGGAACCCCCCCCCATACTTTATAAAGACACAAACTTTTCAAACTATTTCAACTGTGCTACATGAGCACATGACACTGACAGTTAAAAATCCGCTCTCTTTCATCTTGAAAATCTAATAAATTTCATGAGGCAATAGTTTAATTCAATAAGCAATGAATCCTCTTATGAGAATAAAATGTCATGCTCTATTATATTGTAATACTTAACATATCAAGCAATTATTTGTTTTTAAACCATCGCTGTTCATAACTGCTTTGGGTCATCATGTTAAGTTGATCTGTATGAAATCATGCATTTATACATAAAAAGACAAATAATTGACTTCATAGCCATTTGTTATGTGTATGCATCAACCATATTACAGTACATACACAGGCAAAACATGCTGACATACACTGTTGAGTTGATGCACAAACTCATGCACACTCAAACACGCACACACTCATGCTCCTCACCTATGATAAGTGCTCTTATCTGTGACTTGTGTAGAGGTGAGTGACAGGGAGGGAGGCACGAGGGGGAGTGTCCTTTAGGTGTCTTAATTATGGCTCCTCTCCTCCCTCTCGCTGTCACCATCCCCAGGGGAGGGCAAGACAAAAGGAAGGCAATGTTTCATCTCCGCTGCCTTGGTATTTCAAATTCCGAAGGGAGCAAGAGGAGAGACGGCGTGCGGTTTTTTTGGTGGAAAGAAGAGGAAATCGAGTGACGCTTCCCTTTTTCCCTCTGTTTCTTGCTTCCTTTGCAGCTGTGTTTAAAATAAGGCACCTTAATAAAAGTGTTTTAATGGTGGCAAGGCAGGAAAAAAGGTGCAACTTGATTACTGTGACAGTTTTATTTAATGAGCTCAAAGCCTCTGGCTCTGACTTGCTGTTCGTTTATTACTTTGTTGTGCGGAGATATATGTGACAAAACGGAGCAGAGGGAGATAAAGAATGAGGCTGAATGTTCTTATTGAGGAAGTAGTCAGTGGTGTTAGCAAGAGTCCTTGTGATTTACACCCTCCTCCGAGCTCACCTGCGCTTTCATCCAGCCAGTCTGAGAGACACTTTGGCAGGTAGGCAGATGCAAAAAACAACACGCTGTTAATTATTGATGAGAATAAATTGCACTCATTGGACGCTGGCACGGTTGGTGTGAATATAAATACGGTTATAAATGTGTGTACTGATGGGTAAGAAAAGATGGCTCGAGAAAACTGCATTAAACAAAAGAAAAGGAGAAAAAGGGAAAAGGGATGATGTGGAGGTGTGAGGAGGAGGAGCCGGTAGAGTGATGGTAGCGATACCTGGTAAAGAGACATTAGAGAGATGCAGAGGGAGTCTATAAAAGCAAACTACTCCTTAATGTCTCTCACAAGTGTGATAAAAGCACAGAGCTGCAGCAGAGCTGCTGGCCGTTCCATTTGTGTGAACAGAGCAAGGGAGCATTCAAAGCTAAACTATTATACACAAATGCTAATACAAATGATTTTTGAATGTGCTCACACACACACACACACACACACGCAAACAAAGATTTTTTAAAAAGGTCAGCTCTCTTGTTTTGGGACACAAGACCCCTCTCATGAAAATATTGACTCAAAGAAAGGGAGAAATGCAAAGCGCAGTCTTAAAAATGAGATGGACAAAGATCTTATCTGTATTCTGAGAGCTTACCCTCTTATAAATATTGGAAGAAGGACACTGGTGGGGAAAGGAAACGGCCAAATGGTGCATTTGAGAAATGGCACACCTGAGCACCACACAGAATATCATCTCCTCCTGTCAGATCCCATCCCATTTGATCAAAATAATTGCCACCTTCATCGTTATCATCAATTCTGTCATCTTCACTGGCGCCGTTCTCCATCTCATCATGCCTTCTTTGGCTTCAAGGGGAGGGGATTTTTTTCTTTTTTTGGATCAGATCAAATGCTTACATCTCATCTGAGGAAATCACTCAAAGCCATCACCATATTTATTGCTTCAATACTACTGACATTTTCTTCACCTATTTAGATATCCCAACACTACCAAATATTTGATTGGTGCAAGAATAGCCTAGTTGATGCAGGCTTGTCAATCCTTGATGTTTAAAAAAACAGGGACCTGCTATGTTTTAGTTTATGAGTCTGTGCAGTCAAGAAATGAAAAAGCAAAAGATAAATATGAAACAAAGATATGAACACAGCTGAGGGTTGCAGGGCACAAACAGTGTCAGCAAAATTCATGCCATTTTTCTAATCCTCTACATGTATTTCTTTCAACATAGCTCTCATTATGCAAATCATTGGGGCCCTCTTTGTCCACTTAACACTTTTTTATCCCCATTTTTCTTAATGAGTAGAGAGCAGAAATGTGAGCAACCTTGAGGAAAACACTGCATCCAGCATCTTTTATCAGAGCGCTCCACTCTTCGTATGTGTGTGTGTGTGTGTGGCTGCTAAGAGCGTGAAACGTTTAAAATCTTTTAACTTTAAAAAAAAAACAAACTAGTTTTGTGAAGTCACTTTATCGTAACTACAGCTACATCCACAAGGATAAGGAACAGATTCTGTTTTTAGAAAAATTTTCTGAATAGGGTAAATAGTTTCAAGAAATGTGCGTTCCCACGACTGAAAATGCTGTAGTTTACATGCCAAGCCTGTAAGTCGTACTTCGACCCAGCCATAGAAATAAACTAAAAACACAAGAACCAAGAAAAACAGGGCATAAACTCATGTGATGTTAACAAACATACAAAGAAGATGATGTTTAAGAGTCAAGCTATAAAAGAGACATTTATGCAGATTTTGTTTTACTTTTTTTTTTTCAAATTTTCCTGTAACCCATATCCGGCCGAGTAGCTTCTGCAGCACAAATGCAATACTATAATATGCCTTTGTTGTAGCTGTTGGCAAGGTGCTAAAGGAGAGGTTGAACACTGATGTCACTGGTTCAGAAATACATATGGATTGTTAACATGGAGACAAAACAGGGACATTTTCAGGGTGAAAAATGTTTTGTTTTTTTTATTGAGTTTTCAGGCTTCCAAAACGCCTGTTCCATGAGGACAAAATGTTCAAATGATCAAATAAAAAACTTAAGCAGAAACACCTGAACCTGTCTCTCTGAGGACATGGCCGAATTAATTTGGCAGAAAAAGTCACTCTGGAAACCAAGAAAATGAAAGATAAACTTGCTTTTGCTGTGTCTGTCTACCCTGAGCAGTAGACTATGGAAAAAATTATCAGAAGAAACGAAAAAAAAACTTTTTAGTATCTTTTGAAATGTGTATCAGATATCAGATCGGATACTCAAAGTTGATGGTAACAATATAAACAATATCATCGCTACAGCGCTGAAACAGTCACAACACGTAACAGGTGGCTGGTCAAAGCTCTGTGTGAGCAGAGTTAACTAACTCACGCTATGACATACTGTGATGTGGCACACATTCATACTCCAACCCATCACAACAAGCCCATGACACCTCATCAAATAATTGGACTCACACTTGCTCACATCTAGTCCTTCCACAGTGTCAGCAAGATAAAACAGACCTGCATACACCACAGTGACCTCCCGGCGTGTCATGTAACGACAGTCAAAGGCAGTTAACAGCCCACATTCAAGAATCTTCTTACATTAAAGTGAACAAGTTTGTCATTAAACCATAAAGTGCTGTGGAAAATGACTTCCTATATACAGTAAGTGTGTTTATAGTCAAAAGTAGTTTGTATGTGGGAGCTTTCAGATCCATCCAGATCTATTACTGTAAGTCTGTTAAATATGAAATATGAAATCCCTGAGGGGAAGCCGAATGAGCAGCAAAGTGCTAATGATAATGCATGAGGAAGTGGAGATGCTAACTTGTTATCAAAAACTCCTTACCTTGGCCATTTGGGCCTGCACCCCAGTGGCTTTGAGAGACGACACGGCCTTCTGTGCTGCAGCTGGGCTGTCAAAATCCACAAAGCCATAGCCTGGAGAGAGAACAGAGGAGAGGGAGAGAAAAAAAAATAGAAAAGAAAAAAAATAGACTTTAGTCAGGAAAAAATGAAGTCAGATGACTAACAAGGAGAATGACAGGCACTTGGTAATTGTAGCAGTAATAGGTTGGTAACATGACTACAGAGGCTGCCAGTTCTCATATCTAGTGAGCACTACATTGTTTGATAATTAGCGACACTGACGTTCATAGGGGGGATGCTATGCATCTTAATTAGTAGCATGGATGAGCGATTTAGTAATAACAAACCCCGGCACCCTGCCCACCTCTACCTCCACACACACAGTCTGATTCACTGATTCAAACACAGTTACACACACTTTGGTGCAAACATGCATAAACAAAATTCACACTGAGTCGCTATGTGTGATGGTTTGGGAATTAATGACTAATATGCACTAACTGCATTTATTGAAATGGTGATTTGTGAAAAGTCCATGATTTTTAATCAATAATTAAAGAATACTGCAGTTGCTCGCACACATATGCAGAAAAGTGTCAATTAATTCTTCAAAATGTCACTTTTCACTTGTTCAGCCTTTTGATTTTTGGAGACTGTGAAGCTGGCAGGCCCACATCGTGTTCCTCAACGGCCAGCATATTAACACAAGCCCATTTCACAGCCTCCATAATCCTCTCCCCGGTAACAAATCTCTCAAAAGGTTGACAGCATACCAGAGCTACTGCCATTTCTCTCTCTCTCCCTTTCTTCAACCCCATCTCTCTCACATACTCATAAAGACACACTATTTCTCACAATTTAACTTCTCCGTTCATCTTCTTCTGTCCTTCTGTGCCTCTAAAACACTTTCTCTCTCTGTCTATCTCTCATATTTTTCCCGACATTAACAGCCACCAGCCCCCATCTGGAAATTCATCAGCGAGAGAAGCGGGGGGAATGAAATCTGTGGCTGTGATTTATGAGTTATTGTGATCCCAACGTTCTGCGGGATGTATCGGAGACGGGGGTCACGTCTGTGTTAATTAAAATTTGGTGGCGGATTAAAAGCAGTCAATGGTGCCCTCTGATCCACTGTTTCAGAAGGAAAGTGTAATTAGAAAAGGATAATAGCTGTGAGATGTGGGGCGGGAGGTGGGGGGAGGATATGCCTTTGCGGTTACCACATCAACTTAACCGACAATCACATGCTAAGATGTATGAGCACAAACAAAAACCTCACGTGAGCGTAGTTCAGACAAACAGGGACGATCTCACTTTCGCCGTCATTCAAGGTGTGTGCGGCGGTAAAGCGGGTCATTTTACTGTTGGATGGCAATGAAGGAGCGCGGGGTAATGTGAAAATCATAACCTGTGGCAAAAGAGAAATCGAGCGCAAGGACTGATTAATGGCCAGCTGTTAGAGCAGAGCTGGGAGGGGCGGCTCTTTAATTGTAGAAATATGAAGAGCTGGAGTAATATGTCCAGATTCAAGTAGGCAGTCATAAGAGGAACTGGAGCTTTCAGTTTTTTTTGTCGAGGATTACTTTTCAAGCAGCTGCAATTACACAATG
>JAPMNP010717999.1:0-11064 GCA_029874935.1 Atherina boyeri | reverse complement strand
GGGTCTTCTCTGTGTGCTCCACCCTCTGTTCCTCCATCTGCACATTCCTCTGGCACTCTCCCCTCATCCTTCTCCCACCATCCCTCTACTTTATCAGGCCTCCAGGCCCTGGATTCATCCTCCTCTTCCTCACTCTCAACCCCTTCGCCATTTGCCTCCTCCCTGCTTCCACCTCCTCCGGTTCCATCTCGCAGTCGCTCCCAGGAGATGCTGCGGGCCTCTCCTGGCCCCTTACTGGCTGACCCCCTCCCTGCCCGCCCCAACAGCACCAATCCCTTCACAGGCCCTCTGGCACAGCAGCAGCATCAGCAACGGCGCTCGCTGACTCCAGACTTCAGCTTCCAGCATCAAGTCCCGGCAGCAAACGTTCAGAGAACTATGTCTGCCCTCACTCAGCCACTTTTCCCAACTCCTGCACCAACGCCTGCCGCTGCAGCCACACCCACATCCCAGTTCAATCAGACCATGTCCTTGTTTGCACCACCATCCAATAATAATCCTACCATAGCTCCAACAGTGACCCCTGCAGCTGCACCTGCCTCTCATCTCAGTAGAACCATGTCCCTGTTTGGACCACCATCCAGTCATAATTCTGCACATGCTATTTTGCTGCCTCTTGCCCCTGACCCATCTCCTGCTCCCATTCTGCCCCTGGCTCCACCCTCTTCCCTTCCACCTACATTTGCACCCAGTCACCAGCCACCTCCTTCGGGGGGGAAACAAACAAGGCAGTGGGTCACTTTCGATGATGATGTGAATTTTCCACCCACAACCAAAACACCACAAAACCCCGTCTTCCCATCTACTTCTGTATTGCCCCAAACTCACACTCAGCCTTCCAGCTCCATGTTTGACTCGGAGCCAGAGTGGTTATCCTCATCACAAGCAGTATTCCCAAATATACCACCTCCTATCCCAACAAGAACTGCAACCAGTAATCCAAAGCTCCCGGAGGGACCCAGTAACAACTGCTTCTTCCCCAGGGAGTCGACAGAAAGATAATATCACCCTTGTATGCAAAGGGCATATCCAGATATGTATAGATCTATGATAAATGTGTATATGTGTCCGTGTGTATGTACAAAAGAGACAGTATTTAAAAAGAACAGATCTATTCCCTTAAAAATTACAGGAAAGGATTTATATGTTGAGCAGTAACACAAGAAGCGTATGAGCCTAACTGTGTTCTAACTTTACAACAGGAAGGTTTGCTTCTTTCCTGATATTAACAATTGTTTTAATAATAATCACTCTGTTTATTTTTATTTATGGCAGCAAATATGTGCCTGTGTCTATATTGTGTTCTATAAAATGTATCTAAATGCACAGTTAATATGTTTAATCACGTGTGCAATATCAAAACGCTGCATTTGCTTGTAAAATATCATTTAAATCTGTGACGCTTCGCAGGTGCTTCATCCATCGACTCACTGCGATTCATATCGATCATTTTGCCTGATCTCGTCATGAGTGGAAATCAGAGTAGATGGTAATTGTGGTATTCTCTTCCCATAATTCAGAGTATATGCTCTGCACATTTTACATATGCCCCAAATATGCTGCATTCTGCAGCGGTCAGGTTTTACTTTTCTGTTCTTGTTTCTGGGTCTTCAAGGTGCAAATGGAAAAGTTGCATCACATGCTTGCTTTCTTCATGAATGTACTTTAATTTGCACTGGGTTTTGCTTCCATGTTTACACCATGGTGTGAAGTCAGTCGGTTTAACTGCACCCGGCCACAGGACTAATGCTCTGAAATATCATCTCGTCCACCTGATAGTTAGACACTTTGTTTTTCATCTTCAGTCAGCATTCTTTGTAGGCTGATACACCTATCTAAATATATTTTGTAGCTCTATATCAAAAACTTTACATAGAGATTTATGTAGAAATGTATGTTTTCATTATGGAAGGTTGTTGCTGGATGTGTGAGTGTGTTTGTGATGGTCATGTCGGTGGTTAGCACAGAAGACAAAAAAAACATGATGTGCACTGAGATGCTGTATCTCTCCCGGTTGTGCTCTTGCTATTGGCAGAGTGACATAAACAGAGAAGCTGCAGGTTGAACAGATGAGTGCTTTTTCACATCCCCCCCTCTGTAGTGTTTGGCTGCTTCTTAATTTCTCCTAAAATCCAATCACATTTTTATTTAAAATTTGTAGTATGTGATGATCATGTGTTCTGCTCAAAGTACAGTAATTATGTGATTGCGATCTGTGGACATGGCAGCAAGTTCAGGTCATGCATAATAGGAGGGAACCTTTTTTTGTTGTTTGGGTTCAGTGAAAAAGTCATGCTTATCATTTCTAGCAACAGTTTCTCAAGATAGTGTTATTGTTACTGTGGTGAGAAGTGATGTGCTGTGTTTGCGGTGCATATCGTCCGTTGTGTTCGTGTTTGGATGTGAGCGTGTGTACAGACTTTAGAGAGGGATAACTTGGATACATTTGGAAGCCGTCTCATAAGTATAAGCAGTATATTTCCTTACAGACTCTAAGCTCACAGCCTCCGTATTCACATGTACATTATGGCTATAATAGCATTTCAGCATCAGCCTGTCACTGGCTCTTGAAAGGCAATACTGTACGGCGAAATGTCAATATAAAAAAAAGTGGCTTTTTTGTCAAAACACCCACTGTCAAAATGAGAATTTACCAGAAGCAGCACTGACAGATTTGTCCCATCTTTACTCAACATATAGACTTAACTACATATTTTTCTTAGGCCTTGAATGCATCACGAGGTAACATTTCCACTTGACTGTTCTTCGACATGATGCAGCCTACATTCCAGAGTGATTTTTGTTTGTTTGTTTTTGTGTTTTTTGTTTGTTTTTCCCCTTCATTTTAGCATTTGATGTCAAACTTATCTCAGTGTTTACAGATCCACCTGTGATATCTAACCGTAGGTGTTTCTTCCACAAGGGAGGATGCTTGTTGCTGAGCCTCACTGATGTTTTCATTATTTTTGAGCGTGTGCTGTTGTCAGAGGTGATGTTCAAGTCATTTGTCCTGTGCTACCTGCGTCACTATTACAGATGAGGATGATAAGCAATAGATGTGCAAATGGATCAGGGAGAATACCATCCACCCCCAACAGAACATACACCAGCTGTTGTAGACTAAACACATGCTGTTTCTCCCCAGCCCAGTTAGGTAGTAGATCAAAATGTCTGAAATGTATTTTGATTGATCTTGGCAGTCAAAATATACAACCTACAGTAAGAAAGTACCAGCTGAGCACTGCTTCTATGTTCATTACATATGTAAAATAAGCAAAAATGTTAATTTACTGCCATGAAAGCAGTAGTTATCTATTTAAGCAAGTGTATCAAGCTGCATTTGCTTATACGCTATCCAAAAGTTTAGGCCTAGTTGATACTGGATCAGTGGTAGATTGGAATCCAGCGCTTTGTGTCATGTCACCGTTTGATTTTCTAGGAAACAGTTGCTCCTTTTGTGAGGTCAGTGTCCCTTTTTATGGCTATAATCCATAGTAAATAAGAGTCTGTGTTGTGAAACATTTTCTGTATGTATTAAAGTGAATACATGAAACTGTACTTCATGTTAATATCCAGTGTTCCATATTTTGCGTGCACAGCAGTTGGCACATTAATGTATGAAGCAGTTGTGTTGTATGTATGCAAAAATAAATGTACATTAACATGAGTGTTCTTCCTTTTTTAACCGTGAGCTGTAATTTTATTGGAAAACAAAACATTATTTTCACACTTTTGCCCTTAAACCTCAATTAAACCAGCTACAGTTAGTCGTAAACCATTACACTCCCTGTGTACTGATTACAATCATGCCAGGTACTTCTTAAGATAATCATGGACTGAATAACAACTTCATGAAACTTATTTTTCCTAACCACATGGAAGGATTACACAATTAACTACTTAGCACACACATTTAAACTCTGACAAATCAGCCAGAGCCCATACAGGCCAGGGTAAAAAAAATTCCCCCTTGTGTCCTTTGAGTATTTTGCAGATGTTTTGCATTATTATTGGGCTCTTTTTTTTGTCTCTTTTCTTTGTGTGGTTGATTTGACTTTTGATTAAGCCTATTTCTAATCATTAAAAAAAAAATCCTACTAAAACAGGATTTCCTAAATGAGATCAAGTATTTTAATTTCGTTTGAGTATTATATTGGGTTTGTTCTATTATTTAATGTGGACCTTTTTTACACTTTGGCATGTGCCACAGATCAGTGATTTTTGCATTTCCTTGTGGTCTTTTATAAATTTATTTTTAGCCATCTAGTTTCATATTTTCATTATCTTTATTTCATCTTTTTTAGTCTGTTTAAGCATCTGATTAAGCCGCAGGTTGGGCCCCACTGCCTGTGCCCACAAGGTCACGCTCACTAATCTGTTCTTGTTTAATCAGTTGATACCATTTTACTGACTGACCATTGTTCTGGTTGATACATGTTAAGTTCATTTCCTTTTTTTTTTTCCTATCTTTTTGTAAGTTTAAGGAATTATAAATGAATAACTGATTGTATGTAAATGATAACATGACATTGTTCCTGCCATTAAAAAAAAGCACTGTAATTCAATTCTTTAAACGCTGGAGGGCAGTAAGGCTGGTATAACTACCTAGCACCATCATCCAAAATTCATGAGAAGAAGTATCTCTGAACGTCCTTATGGAGGGGATGCCACCGATTGTAAACAGCTGCAGTCCAGCTTGAGAAGTGAAGGTACTATATCAGTCGTTAAACCGAACGGGTAAGAGTTTTCATGCTCGGTCACTACTCTGATAAATTACTTTTTATGCAGACAGAGCTACTCAGTATAAACACCAGCTGGTTAGCTAAAAGCTAACGTTAGCTGTGTGTTTTCTCGAAGCGTCCGTGCTCCACTGTTGCTATGGTTACAGAGTTTACCTCAAGTAGCTGGGTGCTGCTTTTGTCCAGACAAAGTTGTTGCTTTATTTCAGAACAAAATATTCTTTTAGGAGGCAAATTGGACCGGTGAAAATGGTGCAGCTGCATGTGAAGCGCGGAGATGAGAGCCAGTTTATTTTCGAAACCACAGTGGACACGCCGGTGGAGACTGTGATCCAGCAAATTACAACCATTTACAACGGGAGGCTCAAAGTGGACAGAATATGCTCAGGTGAAAAACTTAGTTTGTGCTGCTGTTTTTGTATAGGGATGAGCTGTCTTCTAAACTAAAAGGTTAAAATGGTCCCTTACATATTTCAGTTAGTTCACCAGCTGCCTACATGAATTATAAAATGACCAAAAGTAAATAGATTTATTCACATAATTTTTGGCATGATTGAATATTTTCCTTAGTTCTACAACTCTTCTTAAAAAAAAAAAAAACGTATAATGGTTTTCTGAGTACTATCAAATCAATCAGTTCAGACTGACAGACTTGCTTGTTCTACGGTCCACCTTCAGAAATCCCAGAGCTTGCAGACCATGGCATTGCACTACCACCCAACATGCAGGGACTGACAGAGGAGCAGATTGTGGAACTGAAACTGAAGGATGAATGGGAAGAAAAATGCATTCCCAGTGGAGGGCAGATATTTAAAACGGATGAGATTGGGAAGAGGAATGGACATGGTGAGAATATACTTATTACATAGCTTATGTAAACTGGCAATAAATGCACACAAATACCTGTTTATTCGTGTCAGGAATACTTTTTGAAGTGGATGGTCCTTTCCACATTTACACTACAAATTCTGAAGCATTTTAAATCACTTTTATCACATCAGTACTCTGAATTTGATGCTCCCAACAGTTTCTTTAGATAAGCTAATTTTGCAGATTTTTTTTCCATTTGCATGAATGTATTTTAAAACTGCAACTCCTTCCTCCCTCATCAGCTCCCAATGATAAAATGAAATCGGTGTTAAGCAAAACTGTGGAGGAGGCAAAGGCCCTCATCTCTAAAGTGAGTATTGGTGTTAGATCTAAATCACCACCTCTTGCTTTATTCACTGGGGTGGTGACAAAACAATCAAATCTGTCATTCTTCTGTTCTTACAGAAACAAGTTCAAGCCAGTGTGTGTGTTACCATGGAGATGGTAAAGGAAGCACTGGATCAGTTAAGAGGTGCTGTAATGATTGTGTACCCCATGGGACTGCCCCCACATGACCCCATAAGGATGGAGTTTGATGGTCAGGAAGACCTTGAAGGGACACAGGTGAAACAGCTGTTCTTATTTTGGTCAGTCCTTGGCTGCTTCCTATATAAAATTAGTTTTTCAGCAGCGACAAGGACTTGAATTATAGTTATAATTGTTCTTAAAAACCTCATTGAGATGAGTTATTTTGAGGGGTTTTATTTGAAGCGGTCTGCCCAGTCCTGTGTATAATTCTCTTCACTTTCCTCCCTCCCTCCTCTGTATCTGCCCTCTCCATCTGTCTTCATGCCTCAGGCATCTCTGCAGGTGATCACTGAGGACGAGTGCCAGCTTTGGTGGGCTGCCAAAGAGATGCACAGAGGGAAAAAGCTGCAGGACTACATTGGCAGAAATGAAAAGACAAAGCTTGTGGTCAAAATCCAAAAGGTGAGAGCCATTTGGCTCAGTCTGTAATGTTTGCTGCCTATGACAGGCACTGTGCTTTTTTGTAGGGTTTTGGAATAATTTTTGTCTTTTGTTGCTGATCACTTCAGAAGGGACAGGGGGCGCCCGCTAGAGAGCCTCTTGTCACTGATGAGCAGCAGAAGCAGATGATGTTGCATTACTACAGAAGGCAGGAAGAAATGAAGGTGAGGACAGATGAAGCAGAATTATATGTTGCTTGTAATGGTTTACACTGGAGAAACAGTCTAATTGTCTTCTTAACATTTTTCAGAAACTGGAGGAGGCAGAAGATGATAGCTGCCTGGATTCAGAGTGGTCAGACAGACAGGCCCTCAAACGACAGTTTCAAGGCCTTACTAATATCAAATGGGGCCCGAGATGAAGCTCACAACTGCTACTAATAATTGCCTCAGAGATGCTCCTGTGACCTGTTTTTTAAGTGCTCCGTAGTCAGCTGGCCAAGATGCCTTATCTACTGTAATTTTTGAAATCCGTTTCCTCTTGGTGTCCTTGAGGTCTCATAAAGAATATATTTATTCAGCTGATGTGTTCCTGTGGCTCAACTGTGTCGATGTTTGAAGACCACAAGTTAAATTGAGTATGATAAATCTGTTTTATCTTGATATGAATGTGTAATTAAAAATAAACCTTTCTTTGGTGTTTACATTTCCCCCCCAATGTAACCAATGGAGTTGGGTTCCAACTGAACACAGTTTCACATCCTTGAGAGTGCAGGGACAAGGATGCTGCACCTTTCCTCTCTTTGTCTAACAATAATGGTACACACATTTCTTAAAATCACTACAGCCCTGGGGCAGGAAGTTGCCACATAGTAAGCCATCCCAGTAGAGATGACAAAGCTGACTAAATCCAGCTTGTGATGGAGTGGACGCAGTAATGCAAAGAGGGCCATGGATTTAAAGCAGCGGT
Source organism: Atherina boyeri (assembly GCA_029874935.1). Taxonomy (NCBI): domain Eukaryota; kingdom Metazoa; phylum Chordata; class Actinopteri; order Atheriniformes; family Atherinidae; genus Atherina; species Atherina boyeri. The sequence continues at coordinate 3,577 of JAPMNP010717999.1, read as the reverse complement.
TCCCAACCTGGGGTCCATGGACCCCTAAGGGGGTCCCTGAGGCCTTGACTGTTCAGAGCCAGTGCGGTTTACATGAAGGCCATGTCCACACAGAGATGAGTTGAGGTGTATTTGCTTAAGTATCTTATCATTTGGGCATTTCATTCACATGGACCAGAGTTTTGGGAGCCTGAAAACACTGATTTTGCACCATAAAACCAAGCATGGTTTCCACACTGGGCATGCTGGGAGTCCACAGCTTTTTGGTAGTTGCATGAAGGAGGTCCTCAGGGAAAATGGGTTAGGAGTCGCTGATTCTCCCTCTTTCTGTGCTACTGCAAGAGAGACAGTGACCAGTTGTAGAAAGAGATATGTGACTTTGGCATCTGGCATGAACAGCTAGCAGATTTAACTACCAATAATGTTTTTCAGTGGAGAAAAAATATGTATTTTTTAGAACCCAACTCTTTTTCTTTAAATTGGCTTGTTTTGAAAAAGTGAGGCTGCTGTATTAAACATAACAAATGTGAAATGTAAAGATATAAAACTTTTTTAAAAAAACCTATATATACCTACTAATTTTGAAGGTGAATCCAACTTAAAAAGTTGGAGCAGGGTCATGTCTACCACTCCACTATATCACTTTTACCCTTAACAATACTCTGCAAGTCTTAGGTAGCTGAGGAATGAGATGCCTCTCTTGCCTCATATAGGATTTCAGCCCTTAACCACTAATGACCTCCTATATTGTATGCCATTGTTTCATATTTGCTCCAAATGTTTGCAGAGGCCAACATGATTGGACTGCATAAAGAAGACATTAGAACTCACAGCCATGTTGGTGTAATATGGGCAAATTGCACATTTGCACTGTCTTGTAGGAAGACGCATGATGACTTTCCTTAAGCACTGACAAAAATTCAGTTACCTCTCTACTGTCCAACTGAAATTTGTTGGTTAGCATTAAAGTCAAATTAAGCATATACTTGATTTAATGTGTTTCAAATCTTTGTATTCTGTATTTGCAGTTTATACCATGTCCCAGCTTTTTAATTCCTATCAACACAGCTGTTGTGAATCAGAATAATAATGAATCAATATGCATAGATACATGAATGATGGGGCAGTTTTCTGAATTCTGACCAGAATCTATTTTATAACAGTAGAATATTGAAAGTAGAAATCATAGCTTCATTTGGAGTTGAAAGTGAGTAAATACAGCAGTAATTACCCTTTTTGTAGCATCAAACCTTGTTGATTCAAGTATTACAGAATTTACAAAAAAAAGGCAAAACAGAACTGCTTTATGATGTATGAAGAGGGAAAAAAGTATCTTGGGGCATCAACCCATGGCAAAGATCTGCTGAAAAAGATCCTGAAGTTCCAAACAGCATCCATCGTGGGTATTTATTCAAACGAGCTGCCATTCAGGTACGAGTTCATCCAAATCTCTTGGATGATCATCTCCCTGCGCTCAATCCTCTCTGCCCGTTCAGCTGCCTCGCTCACATAAGTCACTTCTTCCCAGCTGTATATTGCTTTCCTGTCAGAAAGTAAGGAGCTCTCTGTTTCGTCAATATCTTTGTCATCTTCTGCTTCGTTATCATCCTCATCTTCATCCCCCTCCTGACAGTTTACAGTCTGGCTGCCAGACTTGATGAGTCTGTGATTTCTGAGGCGGCTCCCTCTGCAGGTCACTCGAATAGACAGGGCCAGCAGTGTAAAGAGAAGACCGACACACACACTGGAGGTGAACAGTAGCGCTGCCATTTCTGGGTGATCTGAAGAATATGAAAGTAAAACATTTAAGACAACATTTTCTGAATGAATAGGAATGGAAAGAATAGTGAATTCACAAGTGTAAGCAAAAAAGTCTACCTTTGATGTAAGCATAGGTCAGCAGAGAGTTGCTCATCATGGCTCCTGAGTTTACTGGCCAACTTGACCCTTTGGAAGAAGGCTCTTCTGGATGCACAGAGGGAGCTGTAGATTACAAATGAGATGTGAAGAGGAGAGGAGCATAAAAAGCTAGAATTGAAGAAAATGAAAAGCTGCTGTTACCTTTTTCTGTGATAGAAAATGAGGTGGGGTTCAATATGTTTGGGTCTGCTTCCTTTAGTAAACTCTGTGGTACTATTAGAAGGAAAACAGAAAACGCTTTGTATTTGTGTGAATCAACTGATAGTGATTCTGTACTGGTGGATCTGCAGTCAAACATTTGTTTGCAAACTTTCTCCCCACATCCAAACTTGGCCCACAATGGAATCTCTGTCATGGCTGTATTAATATCCAGCCTACAGGGTTAGCACGCATTATTGTGCCCAAAATAGAGCCAGCATTGCTAGTAAGAAGAATTCTTTCAACAACACAGCTCCAAACTGTGATACATATTAACTTTGTTGCTGCTATCTCACTGGCATTTGTGCCCCAGTTGCAGGAAGTTCACCAGGATGTAAAAATCTGAGCTCATGGTTTATTATTCCTTGCTGCTGTGTTTTTGGGTGTGATAGGATAAAACAAACTGCAAATGCTCACTGGGCACTGTCACAAAACGAACGAGGCCAAACAAAAACATACATGACATGAGCCAACCACAACAATGATGTGAACCTGTTCGTATTTTCAAGCCCCTCTTTATTTATTACCAAGCTTGTAATTCTGTTTTGTGAATGAGGAAGCAGAAAATGGTCCTACCACAAGAATAGAGCACAGTGAGGTACTTCCTGGTTCCTGGAAAGCAGGGGTCCCTAAAGGTCTGGTTGCCGACAGCAACAGCGCACTTCTGTTTGCTGTAGCAGGACTTGGACACCAAGTGTACAGCCTCGTGGTTCAAACACTCTGCAGGGAGCAGCGAATAGAAATTTAGGCAACTTTATCATGTTATAGGAGCCTCTAAATGTGTGCATGTAATTTTTGCTCATATGTAAGTTTGCTGTAATAACTGCTCCACTGATTCAATGTTTAGTGAGAAATTTAGCTGAAATTTAACAATAAATCAATTCCTTGTTTTGGCAGGATTTTTTTTCAGCCCAGTAAAGTAAACAGTTAATTCAGTATATGCATTTTAGTTTAACCCTATTACCTAGTACTCTTGTCCAAATACGTAAGTAAATCCAAAGTCTTTGCCTGTGTTTTTGTTTATTAAAGCCCACTTTACCCATAAATCCAATTTGCTCTGCAATGTAAAAAAAATATTTCCTTTCAGTCAATAGACAGAGATGTTTCCATTGAGAATAATGATATTAATGTTGGTCTTCTGATGGAAGTCAGCTGGAGAAGTTCAACTAAAAATAGTAGAAGAATAATTGCAAAGAAAATGACTTGGACTGTTTAAAATGATTCAATAATAAATTATTAAATATATGCTGCACCTTCTAGGTGCCACAGTAGTTTTTTTTTTTTAACTTGCAGTTGTTTTCATATTGACTCACCAAATGGGGGTGGTCCTGTCAGGTGTGAGGGGCAAGTGTCAGTCTGACCCAGACTTCGACCATAGACAGCTGCGTAGATGTTCAGCACCCTGGGGGGCTTACAGCGCAGGACCATGGTCTCTCCTTCACATACTACATGTTTTTTGTGTTCAGCTGAGTGAAGGGGG
>JAPMNP010717991.1:0-14772 GCA_029874935.1 Atherina boyeri | reverse complement strand
ATATATATATATATATATATTATATTATATTATAAAAAACACATAAACTGACCTGGTTAACATGTGGCACCACAGTACAGTCTTCCTTTAACTGCTCCAGGTGATGGACCAGAAAGTTGCTCACCCCAATAGCATGACACACCCCTTTAATGACAGATATTTCAGCTCTGTAAAATAAGCCAGATACCATATTACAGCTATTTATTTGAAAAATATTTCTGATCCTATAACTAGCAACTTCTGACGATATACAGTAACTGTTACATTGGATCTGAGCTTCTCATGCAGCATTGAGAATAATTCTTAAAGATAAAAATTAGTCTTGAAACTGCTCTGGCAAGCTTTACGGATGCCACAACTGTTTTTCAAGCAGAAGCCAGCTGTTCTTAACAAAGGCAACAATTACCTTCTTTATAAAGTTCCTCCAAAGCCTTCCAAGTTTCAGCTCTCATCGCTCTATTGGAACAACCAGGTCTCTGTGACCCTGGCCAGTGCATCAGGTACAGATCTTAAAAAAAGATAACAAAACAAGATAGTAGCTGATGGTTAAGCAATAGAAAGGGAAGGAATAAAAGGTATTTGTTGATAAGAGAAAAAGAACTGGCATGATGATAATAAAACAAACAAAATATCCCTATTTGGAAAGGTTTGTATGGCATCAAACATGACAGAGGTAGGGTGGCTCTGTGATGACAATTGCTTTTAACACGACTTTACAGATATTTACCAAAATAGTCAACCCCCATCTCTGAGCAGGAGTCAAGGCAGGCCTTTTTTGCAGCTTTGTATCCATAGTCTCCAGGCCACAGTTTATTAGTGATCCACAGATCACTTCGTTGGAGCCCGCTTTTTTTAATAGCTTTGCCCAGTTTCTTCTCACAGCCATAGCGTTTTGCTGTGTCGATATGGCGCATGCCACACTCAGCGAGAGCATACACAATGGCATCATGAGAATATCCACCATCATGTGATGTACCTGCAGGGAATATCCAATGAAATACAGGCTAAAAATACATGTTTTTTCTATCTTAAAAATACAGATACAATATTTCAGTACAACTGTATGAGCATTAAATACTGAGTATAGCTATCTTACTGAAAACAGCTTAAGCAGGTTGGCTCTCTCACATTCTGGTTCTCAAGGGCCACTGTCCTGCAGGTTTTAGATTTCCCTGCTACAACACACCTGACTCAAATTAATGGGCAGAGCTTGACAAGCTGATGTATCCATTTAATTTGAATCAAGTGTGTTGGAGCAGGGAAACCTTTTAAGTAAACTCCATTCTCCTCAGCTTTTGACAGCACTTAAGGATAATGTCATATGAGTATCATAATGTTTCTCTGATCTTATAACAAGTCGGTATTCCCAAAATCAAACGAACCTAGACCAAGTATTGGGATCTGCATGCCGTTGGAAAGTGGGACCGTGGGACAGTTTAGACCTGGAAATAAAGACATGCTCCTCTTTGCTACTGCTAGAAATAATGGAAAACATGAGTTATTTCCGTTACTTAATACAAACAAACACAAATCCGGTTTTATTTGCTACAGTTTGAGAACTTTTCAGAGAACAGTCGTTTTACAGTTACACAACATTTAACTCACCTTAAGTTTGCTGTGAGCGAGTGGGACTCTCAAGTTTCAGGTTTTGATTTAGTTTAACATGTAAACATGTTTTGCAACCCAACCATGAACCAGGTAGCCTACGTCTTCGTTGCGGAAAGATATGTCTCCGAAGAGTGCTTAAAAAACCATGTAACCTGTTGGTCTAACGATAATGGCTGTTCACGAAGTAGGCCTATACTAAATATGGCTGAGCAAAATCATGTCTGCCTTTAAGTAGAAAATTATGTGTGCAGACAGATGGTGCTGACCATATCCACAGTCAGTGCTGACGTAAACGACTCGCGTATTGATTATAACTTGGGAGTGTGCTTGTTTCCTAACGACAATAAAAATTGTGCAAATTTTTTTTCCCCGACTCGTGACATTGGGGAGATAGTTTTCTTGTGGACACGCTGTTTAAAGCTCTCTGTTAAGAGTACGCCAATAGTGTATCACTGATGTTTTAGATCTCACTCAGCTTGGTTGAAACAGTACGGCCATAAGACCCTGGGTGAAGTTAATGAACAAGTGCTTAATAAGTGTCACAGTGTAGGCTATAGGCTCCGTCCGTAAATCATAACCCTCTCAAAAAATAAATAGTCAAAACTTCCCAATACTTCCGAACCAAAGCCCGTATTTTTGTCCAACCAGGCTTCGACTATCAGCGTAGAGCTCCACCCTCTTGTCCAAATATGGTAACTTCTGCGCCCTTTTATCGAAGAAAGAAAAAGAAAAAAACTCTAGTCTTCGCAAATCAAATGGTGACGTCACGGTGGCTACGCACGCAGCCAATATGGCGACGATATAATGTTGAGGTGATGTTTGTGTTTGCCGTGTCAACAAAATGAGGTGAGTTCTGATTATTGCAAACAAATTTAGCTTAAACTGTGAGATGTAAAATTGAGAAGAGGAAAAAACTAAGGCGTGTCATTGCCCAATGAAGGAAACAATAATTGGAGCGTGCAGCTGCAGCTGCAGCTGCGATTGTAGTACCTAGTAGTATGATTGGAGAGTTTGTAACTGTGTTTTTTTTGTGCGTCGGCTGCTTTTGTTTTACTATTTCATTTTTAAGCCGCGTTGTGTTTAGAATTCTTGACTTTGTCAGTCTGTTTTCACAAAGTGAAGCAGCAAATGTATTTTTTAACAACCATCCATGCATGTGTTGAAATAGGGACAATCAATGTAAATGTGTCTCTTTCATGCAGGATTCCCCGTTGTTGCTTCGGGGTTCGGCCAAAGTGTGTTATTTTTCCAATCCTACTGATTCTACTGCTTGGAGGAGTCTTGACAGCTCTGCTGCCACCTGCTGAGGATCATGGAGGTGTTGGTGTCTTGGGAGTTCTACGTAGGGCAACGCAAAAAAAGGGGAGTCCTGTACTGGATCCCCAAACTGAGAGCTCAGAGGAGAAGTTTACCATCATCATCCAAACGTACAACCGCACAGACATTTTGCTTAAACTCCTGAACCATTACCAGGCAGTACCTCATCTTCAGAGGATTATCATTGTCTGGAACAATATTGGAGAGCAGACACCAGTGAAGTTATGGGACTCTTTGGGTCCTCATCCAATCCAGGTTGTCTTTAAAGAACAGGCTAGTAATCGAATGCGCAATAGATTGCAGCCATTCCCTGAAACTGATACTGATGGTTAGTATGCATGCCTCTGAACACACTATTGGTTATTCAGATATACACACCAAGATTTCTAAAAAAAAAAAAAAAATGTGTTAGCAACCTTCTAGTGAAGTGTGTTGGATTTTTTTTAATCTGATCTTTCAGCTGTGTTGATGCTGGATGATGACACACTCATTAGTGTTCCTGACATCATCTTTGCTTTCTCTGTCTGGAAGGTAATTCACTGCATTGCCAACTGTGGCATTCTGTGGTAATACACATGCACTATACACACATTGTTACACATAAGCAGGGACAACATTAGTATTTTTATTTTCTGCAGCAATTTCCAGACCAAATTGTTGGATTTGTCCCACGGAAACACGTCTCAACACCTGGGGGAGTGTACAGTTATGGCAGCTTTGAGCTGCAGGATCCAGAAATGGGTGGAGGCGACAAGTAAGTTACTTTCTTATTTGCGGTTTGCTGTATGCCACGCTAGCTACTGCTTGTTTGGTGTGGTCTGTTTGATGTACTCTCACTCACTGCAGGTACTCCATGGTTTTAATTGGTGCTGCCTTCTTCCATCGCCGCTACCTGCAGCTCTTCCAGGATCAGCCTCAAGCTGTACATGCCTTAGTGGATGAAACGCAGAATTGTGACGATATCGCTGTGAACTTTGCCGTTGCACTGTATTTAAGGAGACACTCAAAGACAAACACTGCCAACAGACCCTCTGGTATCTTTGTCAAACCTGTGGACCTCCGCAACCTGGAAAAGGATGCCAGTAGTGGATACCAGGGAATGTGGCATCGTCCTGAACACCTTTTGCAGCGGTCTTACTGTCTGAATAAGCTGACACAGATTTATGGCTTCATGCCACTCTGCTACTCCAACCTTATGGTCTCCCAGTTTGGTTTCCCTAGCTATGCCAATCACAAAAGTAGGGGCTGATGAAGTGGTAGGTTGCTAACAGTGTTGCACTGGAAAAAGGAAACAACAAAAAGACAGCTCAGAGGCAGTCTGGTAAGTTTGTTTGGTTGATGACACGTTACCTTATCAGCTGAGATTCTGTTGCTTGTTTGATTTATGGGCACAATGTGAAGCTGCTTAATAAGTTCAGACACAAATGCTTTAAAGAAAATTTAGTTTTGTTATAATTCATTTTTTGTCCCTAATATTTATACAGCACTTTCAAAAAGTTTCAGACTAGCATTTTTTTTTATTATTCTTTGTGCGTTATATGATCTTGAACAGTTTCATCATGACATTGCTGTACAAAAGTGTTTTCTGCAAACAGACAAATCAGATGAAACATCAGTATTTGACTCTGAATTGCATGTCATAAAACATACCTTCCACTTATCTGTACAACTCCCTCAGTGGATGGAACTCATTTTGAAATCAGCAGGTGCTGACCTTAGATTTACTTCTGACAAATTAACTTGCCTTGTTTGTAACTCTGACTTTTTTTTTCCTCTTGACTTTTCCTCAGATGTAATTGCTAGAACTTAGTTTTTTTTGTACTATTTGACCACAAAAACTCACAACCAAAGATTTTTTTTTTTATATATTACATATATTTAACAAGAATCAATTTCCAATGCCAAATCTGTAGACAATCATTTTTTGTAATGGATACATATGTTTGTTAACTATCATGATTAAATTTAATAAAGGTTCCTTTATATAGATGAGACTGGTGACTGAGTTTTGAAATTAAGTTATCTATAAGAGTCTGAAAGTGTAAACAGATCTTACTGAGAGGGACTCTGTAAATCCCTTGGTATCACTTGAGAATTATTCCTCCATTCTCCAAAAGAACTGTATGGACAGGAAATGCATATTCTTTGTACAGCAGTTTTAATGACATTAAATCAGCCATCAGCAGGCCCTGAAATCACTGAAAAGGATTTGCACCCTGTTTTTGGTTTAGTGAGAAATGGAAAACAATAATGTAAAAGCTTTAGGTCAATTATCTTTGAAATAGTAAGAACAGTGACTTGTTCTGTAGCTTATTAATTACAGCTTGCCTGATAGTTTTAATCTGGGAAGTCTGCTCTAATTATACACAATTTCAAACAAACAAAAAACTATACATTGGTGCAGCACTGTCACCTGTCAAAATGGTAACACATACCTGTCTCTTTACAGGGCCAGTATATGACTTTACAAAACCATTCAAGGATGGCAAAAGAGAATTAGAATCCCACCCAAAACAATCTGATCCAAAACTATCTAAATTTTAGTTTGAGTTAAAGTAGCTCTAAATTGTCGCCAATGACTGATTCTGGTATCATACCACTTTTTCTGAAGGGATCTTTTGCCAAAGAACATGACGATCTAATAGCGATACCTGCAAGCTTGCTTGTTCTGAAGAGCACAGCAGGGACTCTGCATGCCCAGACTGCTCTGACTGTTCAAAAGTCTGGTGAGGTTTACCAAACAAGCTATTAGCCAGGTATAGCAAATGTACTTTACAACCCCCGACATTTATGGATTCACAGGAATATTCATTCAGCTGTTTTATTTGTTTAATAAAGGCATGTCGCAGGTGTGACACAAAATGATCAAATTTATCAGTTGAACATTTAAATATATAAAAGTTCAAATTGTTATTTCTTCTCCCCATATAAGTTACATTGGAAAAAAAAACAAAAACATGGAATACCTGTGTCATATACATTTCTAAAACAAAGCATCTGAACAATTTTAAAGGTGATTATGAGTCTGCAGATAAGTGTTTGCAGCCCTTAACAAGCAGTTGCACTTGGATGATAGGCAGGAAACATGGCCCCAAAAAGAAATCTGTCAATTCAAATTATTTGGATTAAAATAATTCTTTGAGAGGGTAATTCAACACAGCATGGCAAAAGACATTGACCTTAGCAGGTACAAGTGGGAAGGTTTTAGAAAGGAAACATACAGGTAGACTAAGGAAGACAGCAAAGCATCAGGACATAAAGCTAAAAGAAATGTGTTTGTAAACAGAAAATGCTTAACAAAACAAAAACAAAATGTAAATCATTAACATCTAAACAGAAGAAAGCCATGGTTACAGCGGGCTAAAGAAAAGTATTCATGGACTGTGGATTATTTGCTGAGGTGATATTTTGTGAACAGTAACAAATTTGCTTTGAGCCAAGAAATAATACTGGAGGATTGGTTTGGCGCAGATTCAACGACAACACAGATGACTGCCTGAAGAATACAAGCACATTTCCACAATTATTGAGGATATGACGTTTGTTTCAGGTTGAGGACCAGGGGAGATAGTAGTCATTATCTCTACAGTAAATATACAAGTGTACATTTAAATTCTGGACACTTCCCTCATTTTATTTTTTATTAAGTGTGTTTGGTGGGGAATAAGTAATCTGACAGTATGATAAAGCACCTTGCCACACAGCAAAGAGTGTTGAAACTTTTCTTCAAGAAAGACACATCAACTCAATAACATGGCCAGCAAACAGGATAGGTCTCAATCAAATTGAAAATTTATGGTGGAAATTGAACAGAATTGTGCATAACCAGGCTCCATCCTGCAAATCTGATGTACAAGAAAGCTGACACCTGACTGGTGAAAAATATCTTATTCTTATTATACATCAAGTACATGAGAAAGTAAATGTCAGTCCTCTGTATCTCTTGTCCATATAATAGAACTGACAGCAAAGTTGACTTTAATAGTTAGTTGAAGTCTATACCTCCAAGAATTCAAGCTGTCACAAAGGGGGGAAAAAAGAGGAGATGCAGCAATTTAATATCAGTGATTTTTTTCCATAGCTACTCAATCTTGGGAAAACCAAAAATATTTTTCTGTGAGGAAGTTTAATGAAGCCAGATTATTCAGCTTTTAAGTGAAGCAGTTTAATCCAATATACATGATCTCTTTCTCTCAAAATAAACATCTGAATGAACATCTTCCAGGAAATATGATGAAGAAAGGTTATGGAAGAACATTCTGAAGCACAAAGTGTTTCAAGCAGTTACTTCCCTTTGGTGTGGACTTGATCATTTGGCAGACCTTTTACATGCAGAGAAACACTTCTATAATACACTGAAAGAGGGAAAAACCCAAAGAAGCCAATATGGCCTCATTAAATTTTCCAGTGTCTGAATATCATTAAATCATCTATCTGATCACTAACTTTAGGAGGACTAAACATTTTTATTGATGAATAATGACAACTCGCTCCATTTTTCAAGGATAGCAATGTCCTTGAATATTCCAAGGTAAGTAAAATTCTGTTCCTTCAATAAGAATTCTTGGAATTTAGCAGTCTTATTGGTGTCCAGGTCCTCCACTACTACCACCACCACTGGCCCCAGGACCACCACCCGGCCTGGATCCTCTGGTGCCTGAAGAGCGTACATCATGCCACAGCTTCACAAGGGGCTCCCTCCTTCTCCAAATTAGTTTGTGACCATATGCCACATACCATCTGTAGGACATGATATAGAGATAGTTCAAATGTAGAGACTGCAGAATAGGACATCCCTTCAAACTGTAATTTCACATTAAAGTTCACTGAGGTCCTATTCAAGAATATAGGCTAGTTATTGTAGAACAACTACAGTACAAGTGTAAAAACATCCAATAAAGGTTTATGCTACCAAAAGCACAATGATAAAAGAAAACAATCAAATTTATAATTGTATGACCAGGGTATAATTTGGCTTTTAAATTTTTTTTTCCTCTACCAGCCTGTTCAAAATATGTCTTTGACTATTTGACTTTAGGATGTTTGTTCCTGACCTTCTAAATAGTAGATAAAGAAAAGTAATCCTATGCCTTTAAATATTTGTTTTGTGATTACATAATGATGTTACAGAAAACTATACAAAATTAGTATGCTGATGAAAAGCTAATAAATAGATTTTGATTTAAGAAAAACCTCTGGTGTGTTTCTAACCATTTAACTTGAGATTACGTTCAGCTTTAATAGTTGAAGACTCACACTCCAAAGAGGGCTCCACCAAGGTGGGCAGCATGGTCAAACAGCCTCCATCCCAACATAAGCCCTGCTGTATCTATGGCCACAAGTGCCTTCAGAGCCTGAAGACAAACCAAAGCGTTACATTCAGTGAAGTGTAAAAAGAATGACCAGCACTATATTGTGCATTCAAACATGCATACTTACACATTCACTCATTCATACACTTGTTCATGCACAGATTTACATCTTTTGCCTGCAGCAAAAACACATATGGCAATGTCAACACTATAAAATGCAACAATAAGCAAGAAGTGTTTTAAAACAGAGCAATAACTAAATTACACACACAGATTGAGATAGAATTAATATTAGTGTTATATAAATACAAATTGTAGATCACTTACATTCCCTGCTGTGAAAGTGACCATGGGAAGGAAAATTATGCTTAGTTTGGCCTCAGGCACCTTTGCACATACAGCAGCGAGTACAGCCATGACAGCTCCTGACTGTGGATAAAACAAAGTCATCAATAAAAATTTTTACTTCACTCATAAATGTGTTGAAGGCTTAAAAAGATATCTTACCGCCCCTAATGATGGATAGAGTCGCCCTGTAGTAATTTTACAAGTGTAACTGACCATAGTGGAAATTACACCTGAAAATACATACAGTTAAGAATGAGATTTTTTTTTCCTCTACAATTTTTTTTAGAATCATCCAAACAATCATTCATATAACAAAAGACCTCCCACCATTACACTGTCTTAATATGTCATCAAAAGAAGGCATGAGATAACATTTTTGTCAATGGGTTGTTAAAATCAGCTGAAATACTGGTTACAACAAGATTCCGCTTAAGATATACAGCAACAGTTGGAGATAGTTGAAGTGAATATATTCAATGCAACTAAAGCTAAAATGATCACAGTTACAGATGAAAGATCCAATCCTCTGTCTTTAAGGGTTTAAACATTTAAAATGTAAATAGTTAGGCATTTTTGTAAGCTTCTACACAAATATAGAAAACAGTTAGTTGACATGTAAAAGATGAAACCAGCTTCATCTGTAGAAATAAAGACCTCAACCTTTCAGGTAACTGAAAACTAATATGATGAAAGTTACATTTCATCTCTTCCCAACGGATCCTCATAAGTCTTAGGACACTGAACTAAATGATATAGTCCTGCCGTTTTAGGGCTCCTCCGGCAATGGTGTTGTGTCACACCTATGTGTGGAGTGCAATGTCTCCTAGGATATGGAGGCATTAACCCAGGTCCTTTGTTCTTAGCCATTCATAACACTGAAAACTATTTAAAACCAGGAATGTCTCTCTTGTGTAACTTGAAATGACTGAACTGCAATCAGGAAAAAAAACAAAAAAAAACAAGAGAAATATATATTCCATAGTTTCAGTAACAATCCAATATTGTATTCAGAATGGATGGATGTTTTTTTATTTGACATACCAGCTGAGAGGTAGACTGCTAAGAACTGCTCTCTCCCTAAGAGGGAAACTATTCCAGAGGAGAACGTCCATAGGACGTACATGTTGGCCATCATGTGGATAATGGAGTAGTGGCTGAAGGAGGACAGAACCATGGGAAGGCACCGTGTTTCTGGTTGGGGGAAAGACAAAGCAACTGATGTATTTACACAAGTTGAGTATGTCCATCAAGCAACAATAAACCTTTTAACTATTGGAAAAATTCATGCAACCCTATCTATTATTAATTGTTAATTCTCCCAACAAACTTAACAACAGGTATACTCACTGGAAGCTGGGTTGGATGTGAAGTACTTAATCATACTTCTCTGCATTGACGGGATCCTCCAGCAACACAAGACTGCAGCATTTATTGCAATAATACCTACAAAATGTTGCATACAAAAATAAGGAATTATATCAAACACAAAGAAAATGTTAATGATCTTTCAATTCTAAGGAACTCAAAATAAGTCTGTTAAATATTGGTACCAGTGACAGTTCTCTGTCCCTCTGTGAGGCTGTTCCAGAAGTCATCCACCACTGACATGATGAGGATAAGCTGTCGCTGGAAGTTGGACAGCTGGTTCCACCAGTCATGCCAGTATGACATGTCTTGGGAGCCCTGGGAACATAATATTAATTCACAGAGCAGATGTAAGCCGCTTGTCCATTCAACTACTGGAACAAGTTGACACACTGCAGTCATGTTAAATTCTCACCAGCATGAGCTTTTCTAATTCCTCTCCATCTTTTGCAGTCTGCACTCTTGACTTCAGGGTCTCATACTGCAGAATAGCCGCTGCGCCGAAAGAGCAGCCTGTAAACTGGCATGGAATCAGACAACAACCAACATCTCTCTGTCCTACATTTCATTTTAGCCAGTACCTACATCAGGCTCCAAATAAAAACAGCCTGACTTCTGATGTGTGTCTCACTTCATCAAATTAGCTCTGACCCCTTGGGGCATAACCACAGGACCTCAGTGTGTACAGTGTCATGTGCTGGAACACAGGCAGCAGATCTATTGGGCTCTGTAAAGCCTCTGATGGAGCCTAGGCTGAGCTTGCTACAGCACTGCTCTGTCAGTGGTTTTAAGTTGTGAGTCCTTTTTCACAATAGTTTTTAGACTGAATTTAAAAAAATGACCCCCAAAAAACAGGACAACCTACCCCTACTGTGAACATCAGCGGTCTGAGAAGTGTTGGCCTTGGGACTCTGGGAGGAGGTTGGGGTACAGGTGTGCCAGTCTCAGGGGGTGCGCCTTTCGTTTCTTCGATGACATTTCCCTTCTTGTTGTCTGCCCTTTTAGGCTCCCGGCGGAAACCGCACCTCTGCTGGTTGTAGTGATTGAGTCTATCACAAGAATCAATATTTAATTATTAAATACACAAAACACCAGCATGAACAAAGAAAAATATATATTTTTTAAAAAGGTTATTCATTAATTCATTCATTGGGTATGAGATGGTTGTGTTGTTCATATCACACTGCAAAATTGATTTAATTTATAATGTAATTACAATATTGTGATGTTATGGCGTTCCTTGTTTTCTTGGATATAAAGCCGTTTATGCGGCTTGTCTAAATATTTGTCAGGTCTTCTTGATCAAACCAAATAACGCAGGCTACTTATTTAGTAAACTGTACAATCAGTTGGGCGCAGAGTATTCAGCATTTGAGCAGCTCATTCTAACAGCATAAAACAGCTAAAACATTAGACAAAATAACACGGACAGTGTCGATATTTTCAGTGAACATCTCAAATGTGTAGCTGTCTTTAGCTTGGTTTACAATGACAGTCGGAACGGTTAGATAACCTCACTGTTGGACGGCAGCAAAACACACTTCCTGTAAGTGTTCTGTCTTGTTTAGACAGAACTTAACGATACTTTCATTTCTCACCTTGAGCTTCGTGAAAGTGTGTTTTGGGATCTGATGAATTCTATTTTACCCCATTTCATAACACATCCTCTCCACGCCATGATTGTTATGACCTCCTGTGTGAAGCCCCTCCCACTGCCTGGTTGAAACTAATGCTGCATTCATGGACATTTCTAAAAGCTCCGATTTTACAGACTCTTAATGTTTTGCCTGTATATAATAGCTATATCAGCGAGATTTCCATTGCTTATATGTTGTTCAGTTTGTGTTCACGGCACTGTGTGAATTCTTAGGCTCAACTTCAAAACATGCAAAATACTTTAAGATGACAGTAATGTAACTGAGTGTGACCTGTATTTACCGTATTTACACCCAACTTGTATTCAAAGGGATACTTGACTTCCCTCTAGTGGTAGACTTAAGTACAGGTATCCAGGTTGTGAATGAGATTGAACTATCTATATTAACAGTCAATGGATTGAACATGAGTAATAGAAGCGAGCCCACAATCTAATGTAGTTACATGTCTTTATTTAATTAAACTTATATCTATATTTTCTGCATGCAGGATTAAATTTTATGTAATTTTTCACTTAAGAAGTCATACTGATTTAAAATCCAGTCGTTAAATGGAGTGAGGTTTTACCAGTTCTGAACTGTAAATAATATGGAGAAAGAAAGAAAAATGACAGAAAACACACAAGATCTTAGCAATGATATAAATAATGATTATTATCTGCATTCATCTTCCTGTTGTAAGTGTATATAAGCACAAAGCAGTTTTAATGAAAGGTATAGAGAAATGATAGAAGCCTCAGACATGTGGGTGAGCAGTATTGATAGCACGGGGTGCTGCGATTGGCATCCGGACAAGTTCCACAAACTTCTTGCGTACTTGCCAGTGATTTTAGAAATAGGTAAAGAAGGTACAATTTGCAGTGAGAAGGCTGCACTGCAGTGTCTGCAGAGTAGGGCTCCCCTCCAATGCAAAAGCTGCAGTTGTAAGTTTAGCCCCACACAATATTGAACAAAAAAACTGCTGTAATAGAGCTGGAATATAATACAAGCTTACCACTAGCAACACATGCAACTTATCTTAACTGAAGGAGAAAATGCATCCTTTATAGTATACCAACCTTGGTATACAATAAAACAATCTCATCTTCATAACTGAACAGAAAATATAGTTATTCAGAAAAGAAGGAGTTTTGCAGTTTCAGGGAAAAGATACAGAGTACAAAGAAAGGAGAGCATTATGCCTTTGCCACTGTATGGACCAAGGACACATTGCCAAGTTAGATGATATCCTATGGGTGCAGGTTTGGGGCAGGGGAGGACACAGAGATATGGGAGAGGAGTCAGAGGAGGATGGATGAAGAGAGAAGAGGAGGAAGGGAGGGACAGTAACGATAGATAGAGTGAGCACAGGGTATGTTGAGGTGGAGGGGCCAGACAGAACAACAAAAGGGTGGAGAAGATAAGAAGTGAGCTTGAGTTAAAGATGTAGGTGATGTACATCAAATAAGTGTTGCAGCCCCTTCAGTAAAACTGCACACATTAATCTCTGTCTCAATCTGTATGACTTTCTAATTCTTTCTGATCAATGGAGTTCATTTTTTACCTAGCAGAGGTGTCTTCTTTCAGGTCCTGTCATTGATTCACTTCGAACTGACGCCAGCCTGTGTCGGCAACTGGGAATCAAGGCCTCAGCTGTCAGACAGTAAGTATAATGTCTGAAATCAGAACAACTTGTCATTCTTGTAGGACAACTATTCATCCAACTGCAACCATATCCACATGGAGAAAATAATAATAAACCAACATTGGAATTCTCCTCTTGCATTTGTGCTGAGATTTGGATCTACAGACACATGACGCTGTACATCATTTGGCCTTGAGGCTTCCATTTCAGCACAAAGTCTGGAAACATCTTATACCACCAGCATGGTCTTTTTATACCATCAGAGGAAACTCTAGCTGTTGTCATAGCGTCCCATCAGTGTGCTGACAGGGCGCTTTCGAAGACACTGATCAATGGGCCAGTTAGATAATACCACACTTGTTCCCTGTTTTACCCTACACAGATTTTGCAACTCGGTAGTCTGTGCAGGACTGTGGTATTTTTTGGGGGGCAGCTGTTGGCAGTGTGAATTGGACACTGAGTGATATTTTTGTCCTGATGTTTGCTTAACCCATAAAAAGCACAGAGGACAGCACACATCATGACAGCATCAACCTCTCACCTCTCTAAAAGATTCAGAGGAATACTAGAATAGTGTTTGTGTAGAGTGGCTTTTAATTTGGGATATAAAAAGCAATTACAGAACAAGAGAGCCACTTATAATGAATTTGAAAGCAACAGACTCATACAGTAAGGTGCCCAAGAGCTTTTTGCACAAAGCCATCACACAGGAATGTTACAGTAGCACAGTCATTATGTATACAGTACACAATATCTAACCAAGTTTTCGCTGCAGTATAATCAAATAACATGCACAATACAGCATCAAATGCTCAGGACACACTATTGATCTAAATCACACATTAAATATTGATGTCTCTGAAATATTATATGCCTTTCCTATCAGTAAAACAACATAGAACATTATGCTTTCAGGAAGTGTGAAATGAAGGAGAACTTTGCTCTAAGGTTCACTGCATTACAGTTAATTTAGCAGAGAATGGTCAACTAAAGAAGCATACACATAAACTAAACAAGCACTGAAAGAATTCAAGTTTTACACAAAACGTGCTCCCACTAGGATTACTGGACTAAACCACTATTTTTTCTCATTTAATGCCTTAACAACAACCTTGAAACACTCATGGGAACTCATGTGAACATTAAGGTTTCTTTCAGCATAATTGTCATTGAGCATCATGAGATTTCGATTTTATAGGGTATGACAGACTTCAAGTCTGATTCATGGCCTGCCAATACTACTCTTGAATCAGGCTAGTTAAACGGACAAAGAACACCACTGGAAGATCTGTAAAACAGAGATGTGGAAAAGTTTCCAAAAACAGAAATGATCAGGTAACACACAGATCCGTTCTACTAACATGGTGATGAGAAAGAAGCATGAATTCTCACCAGTCTACCCCTATTTCTGCATCAAGACACAATGCACACCTTGCATTCGCTCACACCCTGCAAAACACGCGCGCGCGCGTGCACACACACACACACACACACACACACACACACACACACACACACACACACACACACACACACACACACA
>JAPMNP010717979.1:3491-13631 GCA_029874935.1 Atherina boyeri | reverse complement strand
GGTTAAGTTATCTCAGCCTCTCTTAAGTCATGGCCCTGGCCTAGGATTGATTCTACCTTAGAAAAACTAACATATCTAAATTAACATTTAAAACTTTAAAAATTTTAGAAATTGAAAAAAAAAAATATATATATTTTTTTTGGCAATCCATTTTTTTCAAACTCGATGCAAATCATCACGTTTTGTATCGCGATATTTCGCCAAACAATATTTTGTCCCTTCCCTACACCACACCTTTCTATTTCACTGTCTTTTAAAAATTGCTTCTCAAAAAGCCTTAGAGCACACAATTTACCCTCATCTACAGTTTGACCATGAACCGTTGGTATGCTACTGATTCCCTCTTTATCTGCAATCTAAATGCAAGTCATGTATTAAACTGGCCTGAGATGTAAATGCATGCACTATAGAACATTATGGCTGCTGGCCAGTTAATATCACAATTGAGAACTCATGTTCTAAATCCTCCATTACATATCAGCCCCATGAAGTCTGGACTTCCCTATACACCACTCCTATGTGTTTTAGTTAAGCAAAGACTTAGAATGCTTGCTGTCCTATGGCCAGAATTTGACTTGTGTTTGATTTCTTTTGACAGCAGTTACCGTTCTGTACCGATGGTGCATTCGATGACAAATCAAAATCAACATTTTAAATATCAAATTAAATACTAGCAGAGCATTATCATTAGGTCAATTACACAATGAATGATTAAATGTTATGTTAATAACAACATAAAAACACAAGGAAAATAGTTTCAACTATTCATTGATAAAGTACAATGAATCATCGTGTGAATTTAGAAATTAGGTGAACACTTAGTTATGAGGGTATGCTATGTTATTTTATCATTTAAAGCACTTCGTGTTGCTGTTTGCATGTAAACTGCTTTATGAATAAATATATTTGATTTGATTTATTAGAAAAGTTTTTAAGGTTTTAAGTTTCTGTGCGTTCCGAGTTTTTCTGCTTCAGAATTTTATCTGCTTGTTTTTGGATTGGAGGGGAACAATCCTGTCAAAAATCCAAACCAATGGTAGAGTTATGAGAGAAAACAGTGAGGGAAAACAAAGCAGAACATCCCCAAATCTAAAAATTACAATCTTGGTTAAAGAGGCTACATGCAAGGTTTTGCCCAAAATAAATGTAACAAAGTTATATTAGGTATCTGATTATCTATTAAATAGCTTAAATAATTAATTACTTACATTTGATCTTTCCATTCTAGAAACTGAGGAGGTAGAATACAGTCAGATTTATTTCGGAAAGCAAGATTCATAACAATGTAGAAACTAAATGAGTTTGTTGCATCAATGTGTTTCAATATATCTTTTGCACAGTATCTGAAGGGCTAAAAATAAAATCAAAGTGGCGATGTGTTTGTGTTAATGAGCGTGCATTTACACAAGCACACACACCCTCATGCTAGTTTTAGTCAGTAAGTTCCAGTGTGTGGCCTTAAAAGTGTGTATATGTGTGCTCAAAGTGTGGAAAAGTCACACCAGCAGTGCTGATTAGCGCTGAGGAAGTCAAACTGATATGCACTGAGAGGAGGCTTAAACTGCAGTCAACACTCCTCAGCTGTGATGAGACAGTCACTGATGACAAAAAAAGGAGAAAATGAATGGGAAGTGTTGACAGAAATAACAGAGAGAAAGAAATAGATGGATAAACAAGATAATTGAGCATTTTAGTACCAGCAAGATTGAGTATGATTAGATAAAAAGAGCAACAATCAATGAGCTATCAAGATCATAGGAACCGAGAAAGGCAGAGAAAAGCTCAATCTTTCACAGAGTGAGAATGAATGATTTTCTGTGTTAAATAGACTCAGCTAAACCTAGCTGAACCTTCCATCAATCCTAATGTTACAGTATTCAACATTTAATAAAATGATATCTACTTTTACAATTGTTATACTACTGGAAGAGAAGATGTAAGTACAGAATAGGACAACAAAGAAGAAAGGCAGAAAATGCTAATTTGTGGGAAAATGTTGTTACTGTAAACAAAAAGACTATGCAAGAAAACATATTCAGGTTGATATGAGCAGTTGATGCAACAAAAACAAGTTACCCATCCATTTGTTGCTTACAGGTCCATCATAGATAGGGACATGTACATTTCTTATCAGGTTGTCACTATAATTGTTATCCAACTGGGAATATGGCTCAATACTACGGTATGCAATATTACTGTACTTTATTACTGTACATCGAATTTCCTTAATTTCTGAAATGGATCAAAAAAGGAAAACCTCCCATGAGCCCCCTTTGCTTCCTCTAGAAGTGGGAGTGAAAAAGAGGAGGGCTAGGTACCCAGACTCATGCATCAGAAAGCCAGAGCCTAAATTCAGAACTTCTTAAAGGCTTGGGTTGTGCAGTGCATGCTAGATATACCCCAAAGCCAAGTCCACTGTGCCTTCAGAGAAGACCTCCAGGAGTGTGGTAATTTAGTGAAAGGTGAGGCCTAGGTGAGTGGTTTGACCACAAGTAGCCCATCGTGCTGCAACGCTCATTGCAGTGCATCCCACCTAATTAAAGGTAAAAAAAAAAACATGCTGTGGAAAACAGGACAATAAGCCAAGTCACATCAGAAGACCCAGCACCAAAGCCGTGGGAATGGAGAATGACCACTAGAGTCTGGCCAGCAAACTTTGCTGTGTGATATCTGATGTCAAGGACTAGAACGATTGTTTTCATTTAGAGTTTTTTTCCCATTCAGCACATGGACACTGTGTGATGAAAAAAAATGACAAAGGAGTGAACATACTGATACAAATGTGTGATTTATCATTCCAACAGCCCTACCTGACACACAGCATTACTCTGTGCTAAATGATAACATTTGCACCTGTCGAGCTCACACAACACTTAGACGTCTACATTTCCAGGCTTTGCTTAATGCACAATCTTATCATTTACATACAGTAGACCAGTAGTTTGTTTTGCTAACAGGTAGATGTTGTTATTTATGTTGTTGAAATGTTGCCTTTGCAACCTACAAAATAAAATGCAGTAGATAAACAATAATGCTGAGAGCATTAAACATGGGCATCAAACTGGAGTTCTTGCATGTCCATGTGGGATTCCCCTTCTTCTTCCTAGCACACAACCTGCTAGCTAAACAGACACTGGTCCATATGTGGGGCAAAATCTCATGCTGATATATTTAAAGAATGGTATGACAAGAGCAAGAACAGCTAATAGAGTACAGATGGACGTTGATATTCAGTACTGCTTTGGATAACCAGAATTAAACATAGGAAGAAGTAGGTAGCAACAATCTTAGCCAACATGACTGAAAAGACAAGAAAGTGCTGCATAGCAAAACAGTACAATTTAAAATCTGATCAATGATGACCACCACTTTGATGATTTGAACGACAAGTGGTTTAAACTCCTTAAAGTGTAGTTTTAATCGCATCAGGGTGCAACTTAACTGATCTGTGAGAGGGCTAAGGAGAGGATTAAATAAAGGTAAGTCTACGGCTGGAAAACACAGATAGCTTTATCCACTGATAAAACAAAAGCTGCTTTCTCACCAGAGTGCAGCTGTTAGGAACACTTCCCCTCTTATCTGCCAGTGGCCTGATAAAGAAATCAAAGGGGCAACTCAAGGTTGAGTTGTAGATTTGCTCCTCTTCTTCATCAGTTCTCTTTCTGCAAAAACTTTGAGTTGTATTCCTTTTCTCCTTGTATGAGATGACTGTTTGAGTTGGGTTTAATTTTTAACTGCAGGTCAGTTGCCCTTGTACCAGGTGGGTGGTTTTCATTTGTTTCCATCCGTTTCATGTGGCTTTAATAAAGCGCCCCAACAGATCAAATTCCTCTCTAAACTAACTTAAGTGTAATTTTCATTTTCTCTTTCCGTTTCACACATATCTCACATTATCAATCTTTTTTCAGGAGACAGTCCAACTGTTTCTTATTATACTTGGTGTTCCCTCTTTATCTCTCCCGTTTGTTCAATCTGTCACTGTCTGTTACCGCTTCAGGAAAAAGAAAACAAAAAAAAAAACATTACAGGCCGACTCACTGGCTCCCAGTGATTTCGTAAGACCGGATGATTGGTGTGTAGCATACTCATCAATCACCAAGCTTTGGTCAGATACATTCCTGCTGTAAATATTAGGTGATTCAGTATTACTCTGCACTCATTATCTGTTATTAGGCTGAGAAGGAAGGAACACACAGATTCTGACTCAGTGGCCCCCATATTTTGTCTGAGTCCGAAATTAGGATGCAATCATTTCAATACATTGTCTGAACATTTTTAATGCAAGTAAGGGCAACTAACCACCAAACCTCCTTAAATAATACCTCCACGGGGCGTTTAGAGGGGTGCAGAATAAAAGTACAGCATTTCCTTAAACAATTATATTTTAATTAAAATAAAAGGAAATATATATTTTGACGGGCACGGCAATGCCGTTAGGTTTACATCTACCAGCCAATAGCGGCCGCCATTTCATGTTGCCGAATCTCTATGTTCCAACAGTATGTTCGGCACAGCTCGGCTGGCACTGGGAAAAATGCTGCAGTCGGCAAGTCAAACAGCTGCTTCAGAGGCTCGGATATATCATTATCTGTCTCAGGAGAGGAGGGACCGGAAAAGAGCAGAAACTAAAGTAAATTTAGGAGAAACCTACACTAGATAGACCCACATAGAAAACTTCCACGGTATCCCAACAAACGCGGAATCAGCTACTTTCCTCTTGAATCGGTAAGCTAACTCGCTTGCTAACTTGGCTAACGTTAGCTGTCATTAAAAATCTTCTACAATACATTAGTCACAGGACACGGTGCCGGCTGGTCACTGGACGTATCGACAGCGAACCTGGTGACCCAACAGCTGGAATGATTTTTGTAGTGTTGTAGCTACAACCTAGACACACTAGATGTCGCTATTGAGTTTGTATCCCATATCCAAACTTTAAAGTCATTGATGTCTGATAGTTGTTCTCAGCTTTGACTAGCTTTAATGTTGACTGCAGCTTCAGACAGCAGTGAACAACCCACTAGCTAGCAGCATTGCAGTAATCATTACAAGGAACTACAACTTGTATTTTTAATGCACAGCCTGAGATTCATCACGCTTAACTAAAAAGTATGAACGCCCCCTCCAAGGTTATTACAAACAACTCTCAGCAAAGATCAGTTTAACTGACTTAAGATCACAGAACTGGAACCAAAGTAGCTGAAAGCAGAAAAACAAATGGAATCTATGAACAACAGATGAAGAACTTGCAGGGGTTAACTTGGAGGGCTGTACAGTAGATATAACTTATTAGATTTGTGCAACATAATCCACCCTACAGTTTAACACATGCATACACCAGTAACACACTAACAGGTCATTCAACAGTGTGTAATGAGTTTGCTGCCCCCCGGTGCTGTTTCAATGGAGCAGACCTCACTCATTAATATTCATGAGACATTGTGGCTGCTTGCATACCCAGTGTGTGTTGATAGCAAAAAAGTAGGCTCAACTCATCCAAACATGTGTCATTCACTGTATATCTTGTCCTACCTCTGCCTAAAGTGAGCCCTTAAGTATAGAATATTCAACAACACTGAGTCTCTCAGTTAGAAAGGGATCAACAAAACAGGGCAAGTAGTAATATCGGATAATTGCGGGATCAGCTCAGCATGGGGGCAGAGTAAAGGATTAATACTACTGTGGTTTTGCGCCCAAATGCATCATCCATTATTGTCTCAAGTTGCTGCGCATTTCCCTTCCAACATTTTCTCTGCACATTTACGGGGGAGACCTTGAAAACATACAGGAGACTGTTTTATTAGCATCATCATCATCATTGGACATAATGGGGTATCTGGGACAGGAAAGACTGTATATCTATTTCCATACAGCTGCAGCACATTGATGAACTGAATCAGACTGACTGTAAGCAAAGGGAGGCAGAAGAGCCAAGAAAAATAAATTCATGCATGGGAAATTTTCTTTTTGAAGAATACATGCCAACATAGAAGTAAACTATCTTAAATATGACCCAACAATTTAATTCAAAGTACAATTAAATGGACTGTACTGTTGCTGTCACAAAGATGAAAATAAAAAAAACCGAGATGCATCAAAACAGCATTTTTCATGTAAGCCGACAAATAAGCAAAAGTCAGAATAACATATTGTTTCTCTGGTTGAACATCCTGTCTTGATTCATTATGCAACTTACCTGTTTGGCATCCAAATCTGCCTTGGTGTGCAATTTAGGGCTGGCAGCAGGACTTACAGGGGCACTACGACTGCCCCCGGCCAGCATTGTGCGCACAGATGCCAGCCACTTCATGATGGTGAGAAAGCGGGATCCCGCGCAAACCTGTCCCAGAAAATGTGTCCGGAAGGGAGTAAACCTTGCAAAAAAAGCCTGCAGGTGGATAGAGAGAGCTGCGTGGAGAGACGTACAACTGGTGTTTAATTTTCACCAGTGGCATCAGAAACTTGAGTGACGACGCTGCTGCCACCTCACTCGGAACCATTCAGGCTTACTGATCCCCTCCACATGTATACATGCCATTACACGCTGACACACAGCCAAAGGGGAAACACACTCTCACAGCAGATACAACTTTACAAGCACGCAGTAATCCGCACATGAATACATGCTTACACACCCCCGCCCCCTCTTACTATAGTGACACACAATCCTTCCCCCCCATCACTGTATCGCCATCTGTCACTTTCTCCATATCCCCCTATCGTCCAAGCACATTACTTTAGCTTAGCATGCGAGCCCCCTTACACACACCCCCTTCCTGGCAGGATATGCGACTTATCAGTCTGCAATGGAATGAAGAATTGACAGATGGATGGATGTACACAAAGATTTACGGATGATCAATTTATGTTTGAATGGAAGGATTTATATGGGTCCATGTGATGTGCTATGTTCAGTATAGTAGATTTATAGCTAAGAATAAAAATGAGCAAATGAAACCACCATTTTGATTGACTCTAGCATCAAGCTGCGACATTACCTGCAGTGCCACTCGACCAATGATCAGCCGATTGACTTGAGTGAAAACTTTAGCAGGCATATGAATTGGTCATGAAAAATTGTGTGCAAGTGCATGTATTAAAGGAAAAGTACCTTTTTTAACTTGGACCTTATTTATAGCATGAAATACCAACATAAACTAACCTGGACAATTTTGGAGTTACTTGAAGTCTATTGGGAGATGTTTAGATCCATCCCGCTGGTGTTGTTAGGGCAATGGCATAATCAGAGGCACTTTCTTATGTAGTGTTGTCGTTGTAACCGGTTTGTGTCCCTATATCTATGACAATAAAGTTGTTCTGAAGGCATAGAGGGATGGTACAGCAACTAATAACTAAACACTGGTGAAATGAAGGCATTTTTTGGCAGATAATGTCTTATTTAGAGGATATGCTAAAATGCTTGCCCTGACAACTTCCATTGAATGGATATGTACGCCAGAGCGACGGATCTAAACATCTCCCGATAGACTTCAAGTAACTCTCAAATTTTTCGGGTGAGTTTATGAACGTATTTCATGCTATAAATATGGTCCAGTTTAATTTTTTTTTTTACTTTTCCTTTAAAATAAGCAGGTTTCACGGCAGAGACTAATTCCTAAAAACTTTCCACGTAGTCAAACTGGAAAAATTGTATTTCCCGACAACATTACTACAGCAACAACAGATGGATGCTTCTCCAGATGCCAGGCATGGCGGTAAGAATAATAAGTAGAAATGGAACAGATATTTCACCAGTTGCAATGAGTTACTGCAAGTATGTACTTATTTAAGTCGTTATGACTGGATCTTTATCAAAACCACACACTCATCCCACAAAACTGTGCTTCATGTTTTTAAAGTGACAGCACTATAGATCAGAACAGCAGTGCATGTTAACAAATGTCCCTGTGTTGTACATTTTTGAAAGACGATAATCCCCTGCAGAGCTTTACAAAGGGTTGGGCCACATTATTAAATGGCAAGAAGAAACTCTCCAGACAAAACACAGAGTGGAAAAGTGTGTGACTGTGTGTAATCAACTGTAGATGTGCGTTAGTGTGTGGCCCACTCGTCCGCACGGCTTGGCTGAGAGAGACATGGCCATATGTGGAGGCCAGGCTCCGTCTCAGCTTGGGCCCGTGTGATACTGGTGAGGATACGGTCAAACCTCATCTTAATTCATCTCTTAATCCCCCGTCTCAGCATGGCATTGCATATGGCACAGTGTGTAGATGGGGTGTGACGGAAACATTGCAAATGACTCCACCTTTAGTCGAAATAGTCATTTAGACAAAAGCAGGGATTGTGAAAAAGGAAGGAGAATGAATATGTGAAAGCAGATGAAGTGATCCAAAGTGACAAGCATAGCCTACTTTTGAAGACTGGTGAATCACAAAGGGAGAAGTATTTGTGTCCAAATATTTGAATGTGTGTTTGTGTGGTGTGTGCATGTTCATGTCAAATTGTCTATCTCCAAACAAGGAACTGCCTTTGGGGAGACATTAGCTCTGTCTAATCTCTGAGTATGAGACATTTCCAGTAGCAAACACTGAATCATGCAAAACATGTCACTGAGCCAGGGTACGGGCTCATCTGCAACACGCTTTTCTTTCATGCCTTGATTCATCATGAAACTTCCTTTTCACTGTAATGAGTTCAATATTACGCTGAGACGGATACAATTAAACCTCAGCCAAAGCAAAACCCAACAATGTCTGACATGAAAACAGTTGGAGGAACGTTAGAATTCAATGAGTGGCTGGCAGAACGTCAAATAAAAGTAGTGTCAGTTGTGGTTTGTGAATGAAAATGGAACAATAATTCACTGAGACCATAGAGAATTCCAGCATGTTGCACAAACACAAGATTAAAGCAAAACAAAAAATAGATATTTTGATTGACTGGTTACAATATTTTACACAATTATAGGATAAATATACAATGACTGTATTACTCACACACAATTTCTATCAAATATTACATCCAGTTGATCTACAAAACCTTTCCCTGCAGTGGTGGATTTAGGACTTATCCATGTCTGGGGCCATTGTTTTAAAAACGTGGGGTATTTATATCCTAGGTGAATGCACATTTTCTTTTATCGTATGTGCATTTTACCAGCAATTCATGGTTTACTGTTGGCTATTGTTTGAGATTTTGATCAAGCTTAGAATATAACTGGCACAAGAAAACAAAAACACAAAACTCCAGTTTTAGCGTCTTGTCATGAGTGTCCCATTCACTTACAAATCCATTTTAAGATTATTTTCTTTGTTTTTAAGTCTCTTAATGTTCTTGCCCCTTTTTTATCTATCTGATGTGCTTTACCCTTACATGCCATCCTGTGCAATCAAATCATCAGACCCAATGTTTTTAACAGTTCTGAAGACATTTTATAAATCCAGAGACAGAACATTTTCCGTATTAGCTCCTAAATGAGGAATGAGCTGCCTCTGCAGGTCAGACGGGCTCCTTCTCTTGCTGTTCTTAAAACTAAATTTAAAATGCACTTTCACTCCTGAATCTTAGCCCTTTTAGTTGTTGTCTGTCTCTTAATTTTGACCTTTTGTATTTACACTTTTATTATAAATTTCTTGAGCTCCTATATTAATATACTGTATATATGTTTTAGTTTTTCTGTTTGATCTTTGTTTGCATTTTAATTCCTGCTCTTCATTTGTGCTGTTTTCTTTTATTCTCTCTTACATTTAATGTACAGAACTTTGGTCAGCTCTTATGTTGTTTTTAAAGTAGTTTAGAAATACATTTGTATAGTATGGTATAATTTTTAGTAGTTTGAATACTTTGTATTGTAAAAGGACATTATCCTAGTGAAAGTTTAGATGTTCCACCTTATAAGGTCACATAATGAGCATAATGAGGGATTTTTTTTCTTTATTGTCTTGTTTCCCCCACAAGATACAAACAAAGCATCACTCTAGTTGCATATAGTGTTTTAAGCACTTCAGCTTGTAGCTTTTACTTATTTGTAAGACACTTCAGGGGCCATACAGTTTAGCAGGGACTAACAGAGTCTAACCCTCACCAGTAATGGATCTGTCTTACAGCCAACCAGGACAAGAAATCATACTCCATCTGGCTACAAAAATATGATTATAAAATGTACACAGTATATAAAAT
>JAPMNP010717973.1:0-13661 GCA_029874935.1 Atherina boyeri | reverse complement strand
CCATATAGCACTTTTTTGTGCGACGGTCAGATTTCTTTGCTGTAGCTCATTGAAGTGTTTGTTTGCTTCGTCTACCTACACCTCTAATTCCAACGGGTCGAATTTCATTTTACGCTTTCTCATCTCTAAACTTGCCATGCTGCAAGACGCATGGCACACGCAAAACCCTCATTTAAATAGGGTGTCTCCAACACGTTTGCACCTGTTGACATTTACGCACGCAATCTTAGTGAATCACCCGCAAGCTGCGGTTCCGCCCCACACGCAAAATCCTAGATTGCACAAGCAAATTAGTACACGTAAACTGGGATCTTAGTGAATCCGGCCCCTAAAGTACATGTAAGAAAGTATGTTACCATCATCATTAGTCTTCTTTCCTATCTGTTAAAACAAATACCTGTTAGAACTGGTGATTTAAAGAACAAAAAGCATTGCAGTCTGATATTCATTCATGTTTCTTGTTTAACAGGAGCAGGTACTGCCCCGTCTCATCCGTGGTCAGGTCCATCGCTGTGTTGGCAACTATGATCGCAGCAGAGATATTCTGATTTGCGTGTCTGTGAGACCCGGCCTGCCCTCAGAGCTGAGGAATGCTCAGGAGTCTGTCAAAGCCTGTGATGCAGAAATGAGAGCACTGGTCAAGAAACTCAGTGAAGTCTGAGTATAGACAGGTATCTTAAGCAGCATAAGAATTATAGAAAGAAAGTATACTAGTTCTATGAGTGTATACGAATATAAGCTTAGTGGGTTTTACTCTAAGCTGTTCTTGTTGGAACGTTTTCAAAACATGATTCAGTAATTGTGGCAGTTTTTGACCTGAAAAGGGAGCTGCCTCCATTTTATTGTATTTTGTAACAGTGAAATTTACTGGCATGTTCTCCTTAGATGTTTGTGCAATTTTTTGGGTGTAGCAAATATAAACATTTAAGCAAAACCTCAGTGGAATGTGAAGCCTCTCTTTTTAAGTTATGAAATATTTTTTATTACAAAGAAATATCACAGAACAAGTTAATTCAGGGAAAGCAAACACGAAGAAGTAAAATCTGAAAATATAGCTTTGAAAAATGGGTCAGTTAAGAATTATGTGATATCAAGAACAGTTAGTTTATTTACAGTCAAACATCACAATGGAAAAAACAATAGTTCTACTCTACCAAAAGTTTCACCAGTGCTGAGACTTTACACACAACAGTTTAACAAATAGGGGAATAAGTCCAGTGCAGTCACGCTAGTCATTCCCAAACAGCCAAGCACAGTATGAGGGTCCAACACGATACCAACATTTCCCCTTCAGAGCATCTTTCAAATATGGCAACATAATCACAGTAATTTGTCAGGACATGTCATTATGGGAACCCAGATATGGGGATTATTTAAAGTTTAATCTGTTAGTAAACCCATCATTTAACACAATTACATACATAAACACCCACTAGAAAAGGAAGTCGGACTTGATGAAATTGGCAGTGTACAAGAACAGTAAGTTGAAAAGAAGACATTTTGTCCTTGGAGCATGACATGAAAAGAGAGAAATGGGTTGACAAAAACACACCAACATATCAGCTTATTTAAAAAGCAAATTATTATAAGTCACATTTTAAATATAATATGAATAATGTCTCAGCTCAATGATAAACAAAGGAGAGGTTATGTTCATTTAGCTTCCTCTCACCTCTACTACTCAATTTCTGTATCACATAAGACAAGAATGCCAAGAATTAATCTGTTAGCTGCATGTCATAACCTTTTAATACAGCAACTCAAGCAATTCACCTCTTCTGGATAATTGGCAAAATTGTCTCCGGGCATATTTAAACACAAGTATGAAGCTTTCCTCTCTGCCATTATCTCCAGGGATTCAAATACAATTTTTCCCACTCCATAACATTTTTCTCAAGTTAATGAGATCATACTGCATCAAGTAGAGAAGAAATGCTTCACCACTGAGAGGAAAAAATATAGGAAAGAAAATCACATCACACAACAGGATCCACAGTATTCAGCAGAAAAGGATGATTACCTGATATTTGCATCAAACACTTGTCTTGGTTATGTTAAAAGGCACAAGTTGGTCAGATCACATTTAAAATCTAGATCAATTGTTCTACCATTAACAAAGCCTATCATTTCATGCATTTTTCACAAAACTCCTACATCTCCCTGCCTTTTGCGACCATTTTTTCCTGAATTAGTGTTTAGTATTGTGTGTGGTAGACAGAAAAAAAAAACAAGCAAAGTACATTTCACAAACAAATCTGGGAGAAAGATAAACAGAGATGCAGTATTCAAACTTTTTTTCTTTCTTTCTGTTTTGATAACACTGCACTGGAAAAACTACCTTTTATGATTTGCCTCCTTGTAAGAAAGGAGGAAGATATTAGTTTGTCCTCTCAGCAGGTCTGATCTGTCCATTTCTGGAGTTACTCGATCCATTGTCCTTGATAGTTTAAGCATCTTCTTGACTCCCACTGGTTCAGGTCACACAATGGATGGCAGAAAAAGTCTGAAGGGAATAATCCTTCAAAGCATCAGAGTTTTAACTGTACAAACATGTCCACAGAATATATCGCAGATGGAGCTCCTTTAGGAAGGAAACACACCAGTTTAGATCCATGACCTTCAACAATGTTCAACTGTCTCTCTTGTCTAGTTTTCTTGAAAACATTGAAACATTGGATAGCAGGAGCCATAGTACAATATAACATCATGCTTCCACCCTCTATTGTATATGCTGACAAATTCAGGTCTGTTTTGGAATGTTACATAATGTTGATTTCTTTTTCTTTTTAAAAAGCAAAACAAGATAAATATTTTAGCTTTTAGTAGGTTTAATTTTCTTGAGTTTATCATGTCTTCTTAATTGATCATCTCCAAAACAGACATGTAGAAAATACATATGTTAGACTGTGGACAGGTTGAAAATCTAAACCTTGGAGTGTTATTGTAACATAAAACATCTAATTTAAATTAATTAAATCTGAATTAATTACATTGCGGATGCAGGAAGACGGTTGTTGTTGTCAGCTTTAAGTATCACTGAGCGGAGCTTCCCATGTAGCATCACTTTTAAAAATGAGATTCAGTTGTCTTTCAACAAGATCAAGCCCTGGTCAGAGCAATTGGTCAGGAGCAGTTAAAAAACAAGACAAAACTATAACAGAGTTGGCAAAGGGGTGGGGGAGAGCTGCTCCTTCGGTGCATATTTGGCAAAAAAGGGCAAGAAGACGGTGAGCATGACTCCGACAATAGCCAGCATGTAGCCCCAGCCAATCTGGCACTCGCCAGCATAGTAGATGTCAGAGTCTCCACAGAAAGACCGAACCAGTGAGGAGTTAAGGCCGAAAGGGTAGACCAGCAATCCGGTAGCCATGATGAACACTGCAGAGAAAATACAAAACAGACCACATTACTGTGCAGTACAGAGAGGAGAAATAGAAGTTCAACACAAAAAACACAAGATGGAAAAAGCTGTTTCTGTTCACATGTATGCTTTCAGGGACACCCAAATTACCTGAATATAACATTTGATTACAATACTGACTTTCTGCAGTCATGAAAACTGTAATTTACAAAAAGTGATAATTGTATGCCATGCCATGTTGGTCTTCTTATCTTGTTTGCAAATATCAAAATCTTAACAAGTAAAAATAAATTCTATTTTAGTTTAATCTCAGTATATGTTATTGCACTCAGCCGTGCAGACTGTTTTGTTTTATTTGTTCACAGTCTTGTGGGAAAAAGTTGAAAATATTTTACTACTGGTGTGTACCTTTTTCCTGGAAAATTTTAACAGCCAAATGGCTACATACAGTAAGTGCACTTTGGTGAAGAACCAACCAAAGACCACATGATGGCAGTAGAAGCTTTGTAGAAAGAGTTAATGTCAAGCTTGTCATTGATAAATTTGGCACTTTTACCAATTATTATCATTGCTAAACTATAGCTATTAAAACCTTGTATGTGTTGCCTGATGTTACATATATAAAATTAAATCATGACCCAGATAGTTATAAATACAGCAGTGGAAGAACAGTTTTTAATGCATATAACCAGGAATCTGGGGGATCTTCCAGCAGTATGATATTGAATCAGATTCTTCTCAGCTGAAGGACAACAAACTACAAAAGAATAAAGGAGGTATTTAATGTTGCAGCTTTTAATGGTACTGATTTCATTTCAACGCGAGTGTCTTAATCAGAGCTCCGTTTGCGTCATTAAAATGTCCAGAAAGAATCAGTGAGCTCCAGCCCTCCTTCATTTTTAAAGCTTTAAAAATATTTTGTTGTTTTCAGTGGGATCTGATTAAAACTAAAATAATCTAAAATGATGTCTGAAAAACAAACACCCCTTGCCTGTCTTGCACTGCTGCAGTGCTTCCAGACATTTTTCACTTGCACACATACTGCCATAGAGCAGCTCACTTTTACAGATTGAGCCAAGTCTCCCGCCCTGCGCTGCCAAACAGTTATTGACTGTGCTACTAGCTATCATTGCTGCTCTTAGTCATTCTGAGTGCAGGTTGGATTTCCATTACATTTCATAGTGTCACAGTAGTTTTAGTTTAGGAGAGCTTGGGTTGCTAGAAAGCTTGAACTTTGATAGTGAGTAACTCTCTGAAAAAGATAACAAATGCATCTTTTATCACATTATATTGATTTTAGAAAATGTCAGCTATCCTCTTTTCAAGAGCAGCAGCTTAATGTTCAGCGGGAAACAGAACTCATATGACAGCTACAATCCTACAGCTGTATGAAGATCAAATCAATGGTTTGTCAGAGCAGCAAACAGGTTCAGTCAAATTTGATGTGGAGGTGGGACGTTTTCAGTGCTACTCTTGGTGAACACTGGGGGCTTTGGGAAATTTTTGTACTAAAACAAACAACAACAAAAAACCCAACACCTAAACTGTGTGGCAAGAGAACAGATTTGAACTGGTAAAGGAGAGTATACTGATAGTGTGGTCTGTTTAGACTGCTGCAGTTTATCTCTATGGAGATATCTAAAAGCCTTCATCTAACCATATCATAACCATAGCCTGTATACTAACAAAACCTTCCCAGTTCCCCATGGCCTCATTTACAGGGGCCCAACTCCTCAAAGCTCACTGCCTAACAACACTTCAATGATCTTTTTATTAAATTAGCCTTTCTGTGGGTGTACAGTAAGAAACACAAAGACACAGGTGTGTGCTTGAAACCCAAGGCCACTTTTCTTCTCCGAGCTGATACACAAACCTAGAGCGGGTTTATAAACGAAAAATGGCACAGCATGACCCCAAAATAATCAATGCAGGAATGATATCAAGGCAGCAGTCTCTTAAAACTGTCATCTAAGCAGAGTCAGGGTCAGATTTTATCAGTCAGACCAGGGCAGTTTGCATTGTGGTTGTCTTGATCAGATAAGCTGCAACTGGGACTGACTGGAACGCTGTAAACCTTTAATGAGGGTAAATGGCTCGAAAAACCGTCAAATCTACCTTAAATCAGGGGTTAACTCCAAATGGATCAATTTAAGCTTT
This sequence comes from Atherina boyeri, assembly GCA_029874935.1. NCBI lineage: Eukaryota > Metazoa > Chordata > Actinopteri > Atheriniformes > Atherinidae > Atherina > Atherina boyeri. The sequence goes on along the minus strand of JAPMNP010717973.1, from coordinate 8,143 downwards.
CAAATCTAAAAGGGGTGGGAACAAACCAAACTACATACATATTCTTTTAAAGCAGAACTCTGCAGATTTTGCACAATATAATCTTTACCAATAGCATCTTTTAGCAGTCTGTGTTTTAAAAAGTGGAATAAAGCATTCTTGTGTCTTTAGAGGAATGAGTTGGAAAATTATCAAAAGTTATCACATCTGTCATCATTAGGCTTGAGGCTACATTTGCTACTATCACCAAAATGTCTGTTACCAGATGAGCTGCATTTTGGATAGTGTTAGCAGCCAGTTATTAATAAGAAAGAAGAACACATCATATAAAAATATCACTTTTTGCATCTATGTTCAATCCTTTATTTTAGCTGTTTTTCAAGAGACCCTTGATTAAATCCTGCACAGGGTGGATCATGCTCATCAGTGACGTCTATGTTTTGTGACAGACTCTCCATTAAGCTTTGAAAACTGAAACAGCCATGTACTTTACACTGCAGGGTGCAAAAGCTTAATTTCAACAGGGTCTTACATGGCCCAGTGGCCAAATCTTATAAGGATTGGACAATGTGATCAAAGAGGATGACATGACACCCAGATGCCATGCGGCAAGGGAGACTGAAGCCTGAACAGTCGTTTGAACCACCAAGACACTCATTTGAAATGAATAAGGAATCTTGAAATTTGCAAACATCATTGGCAGGGATATTAAAAGAGGGTAACATATTCAAATAATTATGATCTGCAAAAAGATAAAGTCAAGTTCTTTATTTAAACACACATATTGGTTGTGAAATGAATATGTAGCCAGCAGCCAATAGAAAGCTGTGAGTTCTTCTATCATTCACCTCCTAATTGACCCAAGCAGCTGACACTTTACTAACCTCGCAACCCCCAATCAACACTCTGCATTTAAGGGGGGATGACAGGGTGGAGAGTGTAAAACAGCCAGAGCTTCTTCAACAGAGACGAATAAAACGTAAGGAAGTGTGGAAAAGAGTGGCAACCCCAGTTGCATTGGTAACTCTGTAGGCTGTTATAATGGCTCGTAGATGATGAGACATTGAATAATGAAGGGGCCGCAAGTTAGCTGGGCATTAATGTGTCCCACTTTCACTGTAAATGTTGCACACAGAGCCAGAAAGCCAGAGGCTGGATACGATCTTTTAAGGTGCATAGAAGAAATGACTAAACCGAAGCTATTAATAAATTACTCTCTGTTACTGTATGGCATAATCTGCCAGTGGCTGTGACCAATAGTCTTTGCAGTTTTTACGATTTCCTAGATAGTTAGCCCTTGCTAATATTTTCCTTTTACAGTTACAGCCACTCAGTCAAGAATCCTTGTACCATTCATATTGTATTTTTTGCGACTGCCAACTTGTTTGATTGCACACCTCGTTAGCTTTGAAGTGCGAGCACGCTTCAGACAGTGGGAGTAAAATATCGATTTGGGAAGCCAAAGCAGCCAGAGGCATCCCAGAGAGCAGGATTCCATTGCTCATCAGCTATGGCCTGTTTTCACGGATAGCTGCAAGGCTGCAGATGCCATTGTATTGGTGAATAAAGTGCAAAATACCTTCATGTGTTTACTCCTTTCTTTAGTATAAAAGGTTTTATGGGTTCATCCATGGCAAAGACAGCATAGGAGGGAAGCTAAATTAAATTAAACACACTGGAGAGCACTGAACTACCTTACAAAGACCCAGTGTTGCTTTTACCATCTAAATGAGCTAGATTAACCTTGAGTCTTTTTCTCAGTGGTATAGCAAGAAATGGAAAGCTGCTCCCTAACATGGTGAAACAGGTTCACAGCAGTGCAAATGAGAGAAAGAGAAATTGAATGAGATTGTGGGGCAGGAAGGTGTGTGATAACCTGGCATCCAAGCGTGACACCGAATCACTTTCATCCCAGACCTCTAACACAGAAATCACTAGCTTAGTTTATTACAAAAAGCCCAGACTCGCAAAAAGCGCTCGTATGACATATTTACAGGTGAACGTCTGCGTTCAACTGAACAAATCTGAAATACACTGTTGTCAAAAATATCAGAGATACAGTATATTGTAGACCCATATTTTTTCATACACCTGCTATCTAACATAGTTTTCCTCCCATTTATTCTCCCCAAGATACTTGAAATAAAATTCAATTGTGTGAGCTTCAAAGCCCCTTTCAGTACACTGCCTGGCTCTCCGCTTTGGATCAAATTCTATTGCCACTCTGTGCTGACTGTTATAACCCTGTTAGCGATGGGCAGGGCTGAATTCAGTTCAATTGGAAATGGGTGGCTCTCCTTCTGTGGATGCATCACTCTTTAATTCTAGCTTCACTGTTGTGTCATCTGTCTGCGACCTTCCCTAGGGGAAAGTGTCACATAAAATGCAATGCATTAAGTGCAGCGATTATTGTAAACCAGGCACAGAAAGAGACACAGATGTAGATTCACCAGCTACAAATGGGTAAAATATGGTGAAGAGAGAGGATTTACTGACAAACAGTTGCTAAGTTCTCTATCGTATTGTTTTTCTTTGGAAAGTGGGATTTTTTTGTAAGTTATATACAGAGAAGTGAACAAGGTCCAAGTTACAGAAGATAGATTAAAGCCTTGCAGCAGGCAAAAAAGAAATGAATATTTTAGAATAAACTAATGCCCTGCTTATCTTCTCTGACCTATAAGCCAGACATGCAGTCAGGCGGAGACCACCAGGTCCTCTGGGACGAGAGCAGTCAGACGTGTAAATACAAAAAAAAAGACCCACAGAACTACAGGTTCTCTTTTGCTGTTATTTGCATCCTCATTGTCAGCAGCACCCACTGCTGACTCTTACCACCCAAAGAAACTTCTTATCTGGCTACTGTCCAAACAGAAACATTATCTTCTGCTTCTGTTCACTTCAAAGACACATAAAAGAGCACACGCATTAGACTGTGGCCTTACGTAACCACAAACCCATTTGATGTCACATTACCCTGCATAGCAAAGACATCAACACACCAGCCTGAGGAGAAAACACATTTTTCTTCGACGTAATGTCCTCTTCAGGTGAAGTTGGAGGCAAAATCAGAACAACAAAATGAGGCTAATGAATCTTTATTTGCCAAGGCGAGGATTATTTGTGTTGTGGGATATGTTCGTTTGGCAGGACGCTGGAAAAACCTGAGATTAGCGCTTAATTATACATTCAGGTCTAAAGCTAAAGATCAGAACTACTCATCTTCTGCAGTTTTCTTTATCATACCTGCTCCCCTTTTCTGTTTACATGAGCATGCACTTCCTAAGAATAGAACAGGTGGGCTGTCTAGTTCTGTGTAGATAATAATAACCCAGATGTGATCAAGCAAGGTGATGTAAATTGGGTGCTGATTTACAACAACAGCCTGAGGCAGTAAACCTAGACTGTGACCCAGAAACACACACCATCAGATTGCATCAACACAGCCACATGAAAGTATGTAAAAAGTGTTTTCATACACAAAATGTTGGCTCTAAACTAGACAGATTAGTCACTGTGTGTATTAACTGGAAATGTGTGTCTATGTCGCCACAATCAAAGGATAACAAAGGGCAGAGCATAACAGTAGCATGTCTCTAGGAAATTGCCTTTTCCCTGGCCACACACATGGAGTATTTCCATTTTCTACTCTATCTGCAGGGGAATGGAGATGGGGCTGGATTGTCTGTTCTCTCTCTCACAGCTAGCCAATGCTCCCCACCCCAACTTCCAGGTTGGAAGTACAGACAGGGAAGCAGAGGCCAGTCTAATACATGGATGCAATGGGGCATTAAGAAGTAAATCATAAATAGCACAGTATGTGTGAATATCTCAATATGGAGGATAAAAAAAAAGAGTTGAAATACTACACAGCACTATGCACAGATCACAACGGATGCTCCACCACGGCCCCCACTCTTACATATCTAAATGGCAACAAATTTTCTCCATTATTTTGACCTCTCAGTGCACTCACAGCAGGAAGCCATGGCATGGAAGATGAAAGTTTCCGAGTTCTTGGAAGCTGAACTTTGCCAGCAATGAATCTCCAGGTAGTCATCTGGGACCTGGCGGAGCATGGGCATAAACAGCAGGGACTCCGTCCTAATGTGATGAGCCTTGCTCTAGTCTGCCATGTTGATAATTAAGCTCAGTGTGCCTCAGGGAAATCATGCTAATGACGTTGCTCCAACCACCTACATATCTGGAAATGTTTGGCTTAAGGTGATGTGTGTAGAGCAAGTAAAACACAACCATATAAGGAAGTGAGGAAGTCAGTTAACTGGCTTCCAATTTGATGTTTGCTCACCACAACGAGACCAAACAAAAACTGGATGGATGCTCCAACACATCTACAAACCCATATGAAAGGGAATTACTTGTCAGAGTCTACTTGAGAGCAACTTCTTAGAGAGGCGATCAAAGCATTTTCAGTGGAAATAGTCGACTACTGTTAGTGGAGGCGAAAACCTGTTGACCTTGAGAGATGCACGAAAAGAGATAACAGAGAGAGAGAGAAAGAGATAGAGAGAGAGCGAGAGAGAGAGAGAGAGAGAGAGAGAGAGAGAGAAAGGCAATGAGGAAATAAAACGCAGGGAGTTGGGAGAGATTAGTGGGGCAATAAAATAGCTTCTGCTATCTTTAGAGTGAGCAGGCCTGCCTGTGTACTGGTCAATCAGAGCTCAGTAATAGGTCTCTTTATCACCGAGTCATTCAGAGGGCTGCAGAGGTGGTTCAAACCCTCAAACAAGAATGCATTTATAAATCTAAATGTCCCATTTAGTCTCATTGAATCTTAATGTTTTTAACTTGTTTTGCATCTTGGTGATCATCAGACATGACTACGTGAGATTTAATGATTCTGCGTGGCTGCAGCAACTGGACAATGCAACAGATAAGAAAAGAACGGACACAGTGTTAAAGATAAGGCAGCAAGGAGTTACAGTCTGAGCACATATTGTGAATATTCTGCTCACAACCAATAAAGACATCAAGATAGCATTTGGTGAATTTTATTTCAGCACTGCAAAGCCTCCAGTTAGCTGCACAGCATTTTTCACCCTCCAAACAAAGACCACTTCGATGTGTTTCTGAGCTCCCAGTGCATGCTGAGCCATCTGAACCCTTGTTTAGGACTGTAGATCTCCATCCTGGGAGCACTGCAGCAATGACACATAACACGCTGTACCCAATCTGTCATCTTAATTACTTCCACTTCCATTTTATATTGCAAATTAATTTACACTTCAGACAAATTGCTTGTCCGCCACTTTCTTATCTGTTATGATGCAACCCTCAGAGCACCCCAGGTTTTGTCAGTGTATCTAACCTAATCCTACCTCACAAATTGAATTAGGACAGGAGACGAAGTACCTCTGGTTTGTGGATGCGAAAATAAATATTCATATTACAAAAGAGAAAGATGAAGGTTGGATTAAAGACAGTAATTAGTTATGAAGTAATAATAAAAGAAAGGGGGAAAAAGCTTTTATAAAACAATGTGTTATTTGATTAAACCTGAGGGTGTGCAGCTGTAATCCATGCAAGCAGGCACTGAAGGTGAAGTCTGTGTGTGTGCCTGTGTACACAGGTGTGTTTGACATTGACCCCATAATTGTGTTGACAGCTTCTGGCCGCGAGTCAAAGCGCTTGACCATCTCCTGGGTTTAGCAGCTGCCTGAGGTCCAAAAGCAAATGTCAGCTGTGAAAGCCAGAATAAAACCCAGTGACACTGTTGGATGAACTGTACATCCAGCTGTGCAACAACATAGTCTACCAGAGTGGTAGGGAGGAAGGTACAGATGAGTGCACCATAATGGACATGACATGAGCTTTGATTTCATGTTTTCAAAAGGTTTAATTCAATGAGAGCGTATGTGACTGAATGCAGAACTCGTTCAACTTAAATTGATGCCCGAAGGCCAAACAAAGAGACAACAGATAACTGCGACATGTAATGGCCTCAAAGAAATGTAGAGTAACCATGAAAAAATGCAAAACAGTCAAAAAAAACAAACTACTAGAGTTACAACGATATTAATTCAATATAACCCAAAATCATCACAAAGAAACTCAATTAAGCTCTATGCAAAATGACAGAGGCAAGACAAGAGATATTTAACATGACCATATTGAAATTAAATCACATCAAACAACAAAGAAAACTAACATAAAAGCTACAAAAAAAAATCTACACACACTGACAAATTACTACCAAATATATGATTTAAACTGAGCTGAAAGTGAAACGCAATGATTACAGGAATGTTAAACATCCAAGAAATAATTAAGAATAGATGCAGAACAAGTAGTTGTAAAACAACCACAGTATGACATCAGTATGTCAGCAACAAAGGCTTTACAAAAAGACAGCTGTGTGCTTTGTGTCTATTTTAGTTTAGAGTTAATGGCAGTAAATTATTGGTATATCATATAAGATACCATTAGCCTTGACGTATAATTGCCTTAGTCATATTTTGGCAAGATTGTGATATCTGCCAAACCCCACTCTCCTTACACTGATGATTCACTGTGCATCAGTGCCCATAAAACCTTAAGCTTCGCTCAGGCATGTATACATCATCGAGCTCACGGTGCCCTGGGAGAGCTCGGTAGATGAGGCCTGCAAGCTAAGAAACTGAGGTACACAGAGCTCGCCTCCGATGCATGACAACGAGGTTGGAAAGTGAGGGTCCGACCAGTGGAAGTAGGCTGTAGAGGGTTTGTAGCCACCTCAATATCTAGACTAAAATATCGGGGTGCGAGGGAAGACCCAACGGCAGGCAGTCAAGGACCTCTAGAGCTGCACAAAAAGTGGGATTCATTGGCTGTGGATGAAGAGGAAAGACTCCACCTGGGCCCTCAGGTGAGCTGATGGCATATAGGGGCTGAACCTTGGACACTGGGATTCACTGCTGAACCGTCTGGAGATGTTGTGGGCCTATCAGCAAAACATCGAAGAAGGAGGGCGCCCATTTGACAACCCAGAGGATGTCAACAATCACCTGACCATCCCACAAGGATCCTATTCACTCCATCAATCCCTGGACCATCTCACAGAGTCTCAGTGGCGTCTCAGGTATGTAATATAGGATAACAACAACTAGTTCCACACAACAGAAATGCAACTTTATTATGCTATTAGGGTAACAATAACAAACATGCCCAGCAGCATTTGGTATTCATTTACTGCATGGAATGATAATTGCAATTATTAATGCCGGAGATGAATTTTGGGAGTTTATCTGTTTGTTAGCAGCATTACTTTAAAGGTTACAGACAGTTTGCATGAAGCTTAGTAGAAGTAAAAGTAAAAGTTTTTTTTTTTTTCAAACTTACGTTTTGGCATTTTTACACGTTTAAACTGTTGTACATTCCCCTGTGAAGCACATGCATGAGAACATTATGTTGGGAACTCTGTTGTATCAACACATTTCGTCATGTACATTGGAACCATGGCAGCTCTTTGATAGACTATACAGTAGACCCCCACCACCACAGGTATAATGAAAAGTGCAAAATGCATGAATTCATGAGGTGGGTTGAGAACAGGGCACTTATTTTCCATCTGACTGCCACACATTTTTCAAATTACAGAATGTATTTTAAATGGTTTTCCTACATCGTGGCATTGCAGCGCTCACTCAGACGACCCTGTAACTCAAGAGAGAAAATGTGAAAGCCCAGCTACTCATGAATTCACCTTTGTTGTGTAAATGAATTTTTGCATCTACGCACAGTTTTTAAAAAGTGCTGCCTTGGCAGCGCAGTGTTTTCTAAAGCAGGGGAATAAAGAAGTTGGATCAGTATAAATGTGATATGCACAAGGATTCTGTAGACAAAAGAGAATCAGGAGCTCTGCACCTGGGCGCCGTACAGGATCTATAAACGAGCTGCCATTAATCAGTTAGAGTGAGTGTGGGGATGCTGTTGGGTTTCTGTGTTGTCTACACAAGGAGTATCTGAAATAGGCCACTGAAAAGGTCTACGTAGGAATCTGGACATCTATTTGTGGGGAATTCACAGAAGGGTGGTGAACAGAATAATCGGTTAATATCATAGAAAAAAAATCATAGAATAAACAGTGATTTTGTGATTCTTTTTTTTTTACCAGGGCTGAACATGCTTTCTGTTTTGGAGAACCATCTGAGCATTGCAATAAAGAAAA
>JAPMNP010717967.1:0-16935 GCA_029874935.1 Atherina boyeri | reverse complement strand
ATAATTGGACAGTTGAAGACTGGAAAAATGTTGCCTGGTCTGATGAGTCTTGATTTCTGTTGAGACATTCAAATTGTAGAGTCAGAATTTGGCGTAAACAGAATCAGAACATGGATCCATCATGCCTTGTGCAGGCTGCTGGTGTCAGAAACATTGTTTCTGACCAAGCCCATCCCTTCATGACCACCATGTACCCATCCTCTGATGGCTACTTCCAGCAGGATAATGCACCTTGTCATAAAGCTCCAATCATTTCAAATTGGTTTCTTGAACATGACAATGAGTTCACTGTACTACAACGGCTCCCACAGTCACCGGATCTCAACCCGATAGAGCATCTTTGGGACGTGGTGGAACGGGAGCTTCGTGCCCTGGATGTGCATCCCACAAATCTCCATCAACTGCAAGATGCTATCCTATCAATATGGGGCCAGCATTTCTAAAGAATGCTTTCAGCACCTTGTTGAATCAATGCCACATAGAATTTTTTTTTTTTTAAACTTTATTGCAATGATTCTTCCATTGTAACTTACGATCATTATTTAATTTTACATTTCACTGCATGTTTTCTCTTTTTTTCCCTTTTTTTTATTTTAATGGGGATTACAAAAAAAGGGGAACATATATACAAGGAACAACAAGGTTTTTAAAAAAAGGGACGATACGAGTAAATAATAATAATTAAAAAAAACTTAAAATGTGGTAGGGGGTTCCTACTACATTATCCTTCAATCAATATTTTACTTTGTTGAATCATTTCTAATGTTTTTTCTAGCCTAGTTTTACAGTACAGTGTATTCCATTTATTCATATTATTTCGGGTTTTAAATGTCAGCTTCTCCAAATCGAAAATTTCCTCTAATGTCAAAAACCAGGTTTTTAGTTTAGGTGTATGTGTCTCTTTCCATGTTCTTGTGGTCTGCTTCATGGCCGATACTCTTAAGTCAAAGGTTAAGATCCCTTGCTCTAATTTTCCCTCGTAGCCCAATGCCTAGCCAGTGCCACATAGAATTAAGGCCTTTCTGAAGGTGAAAGGGGGTCAAACACCATATTAGTATGGTGTTCCTAATAATCTTTCAGGTGAGTGCATATATATACATATATGAAATGACATTATTTTGTTTTGTTATTTTTCATATATTTGATAGGCTACTGGTGTTTTCAAGTATACATAAATGCAAACGGATTTAAAAAGAATAGCAATACAATTAAATAGTCTACATTTTAGACATTGATGACTTGAGCTATTACATACAGTAGTGCCCGCTGGTGACTCATGTAGTCCGTACGGGGAACTGGGTGCGCGGCGCGCAGGCACCACGTTGCTACCACTGCTTTAAAAACTTCTTAACGCATGCTCTGTCGAATGTAAGATGATCATGTTCTCACCACATATTCTTCTTATATGAATGAAAGCTTGTGTGTAGGAAGAGGTTCATGTGGTTTTAGTGTGTCCACTCATACATTCTGCTCCTCATTTTCACAAACCGCAATAAAATTTTAATTTGTTCAATACTTATGCAAATATATCAACAAACTTAGTCACACCATCATGAACAGGCAAGACATTATCACGTTTCTCTTTAAAGCTTGACTAATTTCTTTATTTTCATTAAAATAATTGAAAATTGGCTTAATGTAACGGGGAAGATCAATTATCACCTCTTACTGCTACTATTGCTTTTATTTATGTGCGTTGTTTAAGGTTTGTGATTTATAACTGTACTGTTAGTGTTTGTATAATTTAGTTTAGTAACATCTTATAAAACAGCAAAATGGAAACTTCTGAGCTCTAAAATATCAGCTAACAGTGAGTAGAAGCTGTCAAAGTAAAGTAGTATGTAAATAAGGCAAAAAATATCAAAGAATAAATCACGCTCCGAAATTAAATGTGTTCAACAGAATGTTGTGCAGAAAAAACAGAAACAAAACAAAAAAAATACATAAAATAGCTTTTAAAGAGGATCAAGGGTACCTAACTAGTACTGGTAAAACATTAATGTCTTATTTTGGCAGAATTAAGGTCTGCCAAACACAGAGTGATGCAGTATATGATCTTTATATTTTTAGAAGTTACTTTTAAACAGTTACAGTGATCCATTTCATCTGACGCTATTAACAAGAACAACAAAATATCCAAGAAACCTATTTCTAATTAAATTTTTCTGCTGAGATAAATGTACTTTATTTTCGGTTTCTATTTCCATCTATGAGGGATGATTTTGATGTTCCTTTATCAGATACATGTTATTCAGATATTATTCATGAAGTCAAAGGGGAAATTAAGCCAATAGAATAATTGACAGTTGATTCATTCTTAGGGGCAGTGAGAGCCAAAGTGAATAATTGTTTTGATTTAAGTAAATGAATCAGTGTGTTTCAGTGATCTGCAGTTGGGACTTTGTGACTAATTGGCCAAACTGATTGTTATTAGCAAAACTATTAGAAAACTATAAAAACAGGTTCAACTTTCAACAACAATAGCCAATCAAACAGCATATTTTTAAGAGAAAGTACTTGTCTTGTCTCATGTTTATATGTTGGGCAACCAGTCATCTTCGCCCCTGTGTCAATGACTAAATACTGGGTGGGATGCCAAAAGGCTGCTCTTCACTTTGATGATGACTTGCTGTGGCACAGTGCCTTTGATCCTCTCCCTAGCTTTGTGAATAAAGAATACCCTTTGATTGATGCTGTGCACATTATGGCTATTTGAGAGTTGGCAGGGGAGAAAAAGACATGTCTGTCATGTTGAAAAGCCCCTTGTCTCTGCTGCTGAGGGCCAAGTTGCAGGAAAGCACTTTTGAGCTGCTTTCAACATCTAAACCTATACAATGACTATTATGGGAGGCTAAACTGCACAGCAGCTTGCTATCTGTCCTTTGTCGTCTGCGGCGTGTTTGATTACGGCGCTATTTGATCAACGCCCACGGCTTTTTTAAAGCACAGACAGCCCAAATACTGATTGGGTTAGTTACAGTTATAGTCTGAAATGAACCTTCAGTGCTTATCCCATACACACGCATACACACAAAATGTGGCATGCAAGGTAGAGCTGAGCTCAGCCTCAGTCAACCATAATGGGTGATAAAAATGAGCTAAGCTACCAACTCAAAATGCAGCCCTCTTCTTGGTTTCAGCTCCCTCTCAGTATTCTACCCAATGCAACTTCATAAACAATCATAGGCGCATTATGCAGTGATAACAAGAAAACAAGAGAACAGGAATCTAGAGCAGCTAGTAACACAAACATGGTGCATTATCTTTTGACTAATTGAAGCATGTGCCTTTGGAATACAGAAAATAGGTAGAAAGTACTAAACCTGCAAAAGATGACAATAAAATGCTAAATAGATGTGCTTGAAATTCCAATACACCTCCACAGTGATCCATTAGATACAGTGGATCTACACTGTGAATAATGCATTGCAGACAAGGCTGAGCCCCATGAGGGAAGCTGAGTCTTGTGGTTTTAATACATTAAGAAAATGTCCTGAGTGCATAAGAGATGTCATGCACATTCGTCAATGCAACCAGGGATATCAAGCAGATGTGTTTGAATGCAGCCAAGTTGGTTATTGGTCCCAGCAGAGGACATGAGACATGTTTCAGCATGTACTTTGGGATCTAGAGATAAAATACTGTACCATGTTATAATCATAACTGGATATATCCTATCAGCATGTGGTGACAGAACATTATCATGCCATGAAAGATGGGATAAAAATATGACCTGCAGATTGCAATCCTGTCAGAAATCTCTCAGGCAAGACGAGCGGAAAGTTTCTTGAAGGTGTTACGCATGCACATACACACACACACACACACACAAAAGACATGTGCACAGCGCATGCGGGTTAAGTTTCTGTGTGTATAGCATTTGTTCAGCAGAGCCAAGCTGAGCTGTACTCTGTGTACTGGGGAAATATAAAGCAATCTGCCGCCTCTCCAAAAGCAGCCAAGCACTGACTGTACAGTAGCACAAAGGACAGTGAAGAACACCTGCTGAGATGATGAAGATGGCTGGCAGCCAAGGAAACATATGGTTCTCATTCTGGCCCTAATGAAGACAACCTGACATAAATATCGGACAAAACGGCCCACTCTGGAGACCGCTGCTGTCCCTTAGCAGTGTTGCTGACACTGACGTAAACGTTTGATCATCCTCGGGATTTTGAGGCGGGAGACAAAAAAGAATGGGAGCGTGGAAAGAAAACAGACTTGGGGATGTACAAGAATACATTTAATGCATAACAATAGGACTACCCAAAAGCACAAACTTCTCAGTCTTCTTTGAACCCTGCAGGTGACACGGCATATAGTCACAGTTTCAGGATGTGAATTCTGTTGCTGATGTAAACAAGAGCAAGCTTGCAACATTTAAGGTGTATGCATTGTCGCAATACCTCAGTATTTAAAGAAAGGCGTCAAGGGGTTTGAATAAGTTCGCTATCCAGAGACTCCATGGCCGTGTCAAAAACAAAAAAGAAAACATAAATCTCACCAGAACTCAGTTAATTAAGTTAAGTCAGGGCTGGAAAGGAAATTGTTTTCATGGTAATGTTGGAAGCGGCACCATTTAGATAATGTAGAAGGCTTTGATTTGATTTTCTGCCCAAGAATCCTTTCCCATAGTAGCTGTACTTCCAAAATTCTTCTCTTCTGCTTGTAGAACATTTCAAAAGGCAAACCAAAGAAGCAGAAGTGGTGTCATTTACTGTCCCACCCTTGTCCTCGGTGTGATCCATATGAAGGCCTGTGGCCAGTCACGGAGGCCAGCTGTTAAAATAAATCCCTGACAAGAAAAGCTCTAGCTGCGTAGAGAGATAATGACCTGGACTACAGACACAATAATAGCCTCCCTCTGTGAAGAAATGTTGTGCTGCCAGTTCACAGCCCTTCATGTTGCCTATTTATAGTCCACCATAATTAATACGCTGTAATTGAAGTCTGGACGGAGAGCTATACGGAGCTGTATACTCAGAGGCCCCTTGCTCTTGCTGGGAAAAAGTCAGAGAAAGATGTGAAATGATAGTTGTCAAAACGGTCCAAAATCATAGAAGTGGGCATTTCTTTCCACTTTTATTTCTTTAACATCCTCAGCTGATCTTCAGCCTGAAGTGATTTATTCTAACTCTTTCACGAATCAGGCGAAACAGAACAATAAACTGCTGCTGTCATCTCACGGTGACAAAGACAGACACATTTAATAATCACCTAATCTATGATTTAATCTCTCATCAAAGTTCATGGGCTTCCTTTTTTTTTTGATTCACACCAAATCATATAAAGTGACATCTTGGGAGCCACATTTCCAGCTGAAATCATATTTCCTCCGAGGTTCAAACCTTCCAATTTAGCACTCTCATATTAGCACGCCGGCTGTAATCCGTTCATTAGGGAAACAATCTCCAAGCCTTTTTTGATAATTAATGGCATTTTGGTGGTGATGTGATGTACTGTATATGTGGGAGTAGTTCTCCTTATAGCATGTTAATGATCCAGAGCATTCTGCTAATCAGTCAATTAATCACCATCTTATGAATTTAATCTCTTACTTAGGCGCTGTTCTACATAATGGGTTTTAAACATTCAAATCCATGCTTGGATTACAAATGAGGCTCATTCTGGTGGTACGGTCTTATACTGGGCTTTTACTGACAGCATTTGATTTGAGGTGCCATTAGATAACATATTTCCTCCTCAGCACACAAGGGCATCTACAGACATTTCTGCAAGGCACAGTGAGAGATGCATTTTCTGTGTTCTGGGTGTACGCAGTGCAGTTTGTGTCTTTAAAGCATGGCATTTTTTTCTGTTGATAGGTACCTTCTCCGATTCTGTGCGTCGCATTCAATGAGGCCAATTTTGCTGTTGTCATTTCACGCGGCAGGTCTGGAAAAACAAACTCATGTTTATTTATCGCATGCTTAAATCTCTCATATCTTGAGTTCACTTAGTCATAATGGAGTGAAATAGAACTCCCCGAATAACAAAAGTAAACATAGTGGTGCAGTAATTTGCAATGCATGTTTAGATTGGTTTCAATGAATACCAAATGAAGTCGATCAATAATAAAAGATGTGCGATTGTTTTGCTAAAATGTTAAGAAAGAGTAAGGAAGGCAGAAAATTAAGCTTTGACCTTCAGTGGTTATAAATAGTGCATGTAACTGACAGTTTCTTTTCTTCACATTGGCACTACTTTCTAATGAGTAACTCTGAGGTTATGTGAGGTAAACAATTTAATGATTTACTCGAGAGAAATGCTGCAAACAGCTGGGATAACAATGCATTCATCAACAATGAGCTAACATTTATCTAATTAATCTAATGGTGTCATAGTTTGTTTTTCTTTTATTCTCTGTTCATTTACACTTTGGTCTGCTTTGTGCTCTCTTCCAGCATTGTTTTGAAATCCTTTTCCCATATTCACTTCAGGGGGTTTCATCACCTGAATTTGCTCCACACCTCTTTTGTGTTTTGTTGATTACCTCACACCTGTTATGCATTAGTCATCACTCACTGTAGTATTTACAGAGATTGTGTCTGTACCAATTATCTGTTTGCTTTCTAAGCATTTGTTCGTGCATTTTCCAACCTATATGTTCTCTTTCTCACTTTGGTTATTACTATTGCTTTATTCTTTCCTGTACCTTATGCTGCAAAGAGCATTTGAAGTCTTTGACCATTTTTTGGCCCTACCCTTTTGTTTGCTTCATGGTAATACATTTGCCTTGTGGACTGGTAACCTGTGATTGACCTTTGCTTCATTTGAAAAACCTCTACTGGTGGATTTCACCTGGCTTTGTCCCACACTGAGGTTCTCCATCCTGCCAAGCCTTCACAAATATTACTTTGATGACTTGAATGATTTTAACTGTATACTGATAATTCATTAAAGGTGATCTATAGAAGTTTTTATTAAAATGGATGTTTTCTAAACAATTATACACCCACAGAATGTCTAAAAAGGTGTGGAATAAAAGTGTTCAATTTGGAGAAAAATCAATATTTTGTCCAAAAATTATATTTCTTATGGATCCGATAAACGTAAACTTTTTCTTTTGGTTGCTTCGCCCCCCTCGACAGCGAGTGTCTCTCAGCCAACAGCATCAGGCCGTTGATGTCGTAATAAGTGGAGCGCACGGGTTGTCAGTTTGTTTGCTAATCCGCATTTACTGCCATCCGCTTTTTACAATCTAAACATGTTTTACACGGTGATTGTTGCAGTGTGTAATGGAGTCATATAGCACACAAGAAATAATCTGTTACATTACCACGTAAGACTCATCGCTTGACATCACGGCAGACTTTGTAATCACGGCTTCTCCCCTACAGATATTCGGCGAATCTGGCAACCGTGCACCGGTAGGAGCAAGAGCGTATGAAAACACCGACTACTGACCGGGAGGAACGAAAGTTCTATAGATCACCTTTAAGCATTTATCATGGTAGAGATGTGCCTAAAAATGGTAATATTAGTAAGTCAGTCCACTGCTTACTGTATGTCCCGATTAATAATTGGTTACTACTTAAAAAGTGTTGCTACATTTAGCAGCCTTTCAGATCACCATGACAGGTTTCTTTACCGAAAAGCCACAAAACTACTTTCATATATATTTTTTTAGCACATTCTACAAAGTGAGTTATGCCACAGTGCACTCATGTTTGCTCACAAAAAACGCTGTCCTACCACACACTTAGTCCCAACACAACGTTGGTATGGATTGGTATTGGTATTGGTAAGGATGGTTCAGCTCAATCACCAGACTTTCTCAGTCCAAGTCTATCCTAGTTGGCTTCAGCAGCAGTTTGAGTTTGATGCAACAAACTGAAGCTTGCTTTAGAGGATCAAATTATTTGAATGAACTTTCCATACTGTAAAGGGGTTCATACAACAAATCAATTCAACACATCAACTTCCAGGTATTGGCTAAAATTTGCTGAAATAACAAATCTCCAACATTCACATTTAGTAGCTGTATGTTAGCTGTATCTTAGTGTGATCATGGGAAGCCTGGTAATAGGTGCTTATTTATTGGATTCAGTGTGAGAGTTGACATGTTTTTTTGCACCTTTCATCTGATCTGTTTTTTCATATTTGTCAGCAAGCAAGAGGGGACAAAGTTGGGGTTAATTAGTATATTCTTATATGTTAAACCATCATAGAGCATGAAGGGATTATTGTCGATAAAAAGAATATCTAAATATTTGAATGAACAAAAGATAAGTTTTTGTGTTTGTCACTGATGCCTTGAAAAACATCTAACCCATTCTATACTGCCTAGGTAGCAGCCAGTACATAGATGGCATTGTGACGGCTGTAGCAACTGATTTAAACTGAAAATGTCAGATGACAAACAGGAACAGCCTGATGTATTTAGTGTTTACATGTGCCTTTAGGTTTTATGAGAGCTGCTTTCATCTGAAGTGGAACAGTATGAATTGGTCAACCTCTCACATCTGCCTTCTGTAAGAAGATATTATTTTCTTTGTTAACTTGACAGCAGCTACGAGACTGTGATGCAGGCTCAGATTTTCCGTTTCAACAGAAAAACGCTAGAAAATGCTCTTTTTATCTTACTTTTAAGAATAAAATTAGGCTATTAACAACAAATTGCAGATCATTTTTATGAAGCCTATCAGTTTGAGTGATGTCATGACATATTCCACATAAAGTTCCAGTTATATACCATTATACAATGGTGACATAGAGCATTCAAATCAATGTGATTAAGCAGCTTTTAGCAGGAAAACAACCAGCCTGTATAAACCTGGACATGGAGTATTATCATTTATTTTGCCCTATTTTTCCATTAGTGCCACCATGAGAACGACACATCTGCTTTGCAGTTTTCCACTGTGCTAAATTAGGACTTTTAAATTTCAGCTATTTTTTCAACTGTACAACAAGCCACATTATGTTACATGAAATTAAAGGTGCAACATGTAACAATATCAAAGATCAATGACGTAAAAATGTAATATCTCATTAAAAAACAGTCTTTCTAATGGCATCTCATTACTTTACTAAGATAACTGTTTTTATTCTGTCTGAACTATTTATTTCTCTTTGCTGTGGGTCCACAAACATGGCAGCTGCCATATTTGTGCCACCCTTTTTACTATGGTGTCTGAATGTACATACAACTCTGTGTATGAAGATAGAACCCCTCTGAGCTTTAAAACTGCAGCACTGGCTTTGTTTGATTTGTACTAGAGCACCGTTAGGGATAAGTGATGCCTTAAAAGGCACAAAGAAGACAGCACACATGCACATAATTTGGAAGTAGTTACCGTTAGTGCCGTTATCATTTTCACAGATAAAAAGATGTTTATGTCTTGAAGAATTTCGGCCACTCAAGGCTACTGTCCATTCACAACTGTGCTTGGTATTTAATTTCATCTCTATCCAAGTTTTTTTTTCTTTACTAGATGTCAGTTATTCTTAAACATTGTACCTTTAATAAACATGAGTATGACATACTGTAATGCTTTAAGCAAATAAAAACCCTAATGTCAATTAAGATTGAAAATGATCACTAAGACCTGTAAGCATTTTAGGCTGGCTGCAGGGACTCCGCCCCTCTGCTAAATGCAAAAGCTGCTGCACACACAAACTAGCTGTCTTGCTGAAGTGCATTACTTGTTTGAAGTCATGCCGAGCGTCATGAAAAACATGCAGAATTCTTGTTAATAGGCAAGAATAAAATTTCATGTTATTGTCATGACCCTGGGTGAAATCTACCGTATAATAATAATGCCCTCTGAATTAAAAGCTATAGTTCCTGTAGTCACTATTTAAGATAGTTATCATGAATTTCTGATGTACATATTTCCATTTATGTTTTTTTTTGTCTGTGACAGACCATAATTGAAAACATGCCATTTTTAACTTGTTCATTGTTTCTGATCTACATCAGCATGTTGTGTTAGCTGTCAAATGTTAGCTCCTAACTCCACTTTGCTAAAGTGGAGCGTCACAGGGTGTTCACAGCAATCAGAGCTGACACCATGGCTGCAGAGATATTGAGAAACACTTAAAAAAATGTAAGGGAACTAATTGGCTTACAAGACAAAGGGTTAGAAAAAGGATATTACATGTTATAGTCCGTTTCTTTCTGGGTCAGTGCATTAACTAAATTACCCTAATTCATTTTTTTCTACAATGGGAGAATATTTTTGGATGTCTACATTGCAGAATATCTCAAAGTGACTTGCTCTAAACTTTGTCTGCGGGACTAATGCCAGAACTTTTTGAGTGATGCGATCAAAGTTTAATTTAAAAAAGGTACAAAAGCTGACAGAGACACTAATTTGATTTATCTCTGTTGAGCCAGAAGGATACAGTGACAGCAGGAATAGACAGAAGACAGAATGCCAAAAACTGAGCAGAACTGCAAAGTCTACATCACCTTTTTTATGTCCATGCTAATAATAACACCGGCTGTTTTATTTATGGATGAGGCCAATGCACAAGGTGGGCTCCTGCTGGCCAATTAAGCACTTGGCATCTGTCCACTTTTTTATTTATTATTTTTTTTTTTTAAATATACCCCCTTAGCCTTCTCAACCCAACCTGTCACACGCCTCGATGCACACATCAGCTCGAATACTAAATAGGTCAAAAGAGAAACACCTTGAAACATTATTGAGCATAAATAGAGGAGAGCAGGAGAGAGTAAAGGAAGCTCAAACAAAGGGTAACATCAAGGTTGCCCTAATATCCATCTTATGACTTTTATGTAGTCACTCAATATAGAAGCAATTGGAATCATGATTTTCTCATTTCAGTTTGGAGACTGAACAAGACTGACCCAAAATTTGTAGAGGAAATGAATACTTGGCCATCCCATTTACCCTCGACTAAGATGGAAAAGTAGTGCAGAGTAATACGGAAAAAAGAAAAGGCAGAGTAGTTAGCTCCAATATGAGACTTTAAAATTGGTTTCTACAAGTTTTTGTAATAAATCCTCTATTAATTTAAGAGCCAAAATTAAACTGCAGTACATTATGCTGAATATATTAACATCGCCACGGGAATATATTAAGCCATGCATCCAGATGTCATGTGACCATCGCAGACAATAGAGAGGTAATGACTTCCCGAAGCAGTCTTACATGTGCAATATGTTCTGTCCCATCAATAGTGAAACGGGCTCTTTTTGAGCCAGGCTGACACATTACTTGGCTCCTCATACGTGGAAGGCCGTTGGCAATGAAACTGTGTTATATGGCCCAGGAGTGCTGACAGGTTTCTTTCTCCTTCTCCTCCCTACCCTCCCCTTTTTCCTCCTCCCCTCTATTCTCCTCTTTATTTCTCCCTCCTCCAGGCTCGAAGAGGCTGGCACGTGGCAAGAGGAGGGGGGAAAGGATGGATCTTCAGCCCAGAGTAAGAGCCTCCCCCCGGGGAAGCCGGCGTCAGACGCAAGGCCTCATGGGCCGTTGACCTGCTGTCTCCGTGATTTATGGCGGCTGGGGGCCTCTGGCCACTGCAGACTCCTCTCCCTTCTCTCCTCCATTTCCCTCCACACACACTGCAGGACTGCAAGGAGCCACACACACTGCACCATCGTCTACAGGAGCATCTAAAGAGGGATTCCTTGCACATGCTGAGCTGCAACACTTGCATGCCAATATCCACTCCTTTCTACTGTGTCTCATCCAAAAATAAACACCTTCATAAACGTTCCTACGCTGTAGCACCGTGTCCCACCATCCCATCACAAGTCTATTAGAGCAAGCCTGCTCTGAGAGCATTTTCCATTTGACTGTGTGAGGATTACAATCAGTCATGGTGTGCTGGGTGTAGTGCCCTCGGTGTAGCTGCTGCTAAAAGGCAGAGCTGGATCAATGGAAGTGCGCTGAGTGACGAGATGATGCTCTTGTTTTCACATGAGGCCTGAGAGATATCGGCAGCCAGCATCTCTGCACACAAGGTTCTGCTTCTTCTCTGCAAGAATTGTCCTCAATGAACTCTTAGGGGGGCGATTGAAGGTTTTATCTTCATATTAGATACGCTGGGGTCGGACTTTTGCTCTTGCGCACACAAAATCTGTCAGCTCACCTTGAATTTTCCTTTTTGTTTTTCTTAAAAAAGCTGTGATCTGTGAGTGAGAGCCAACAGGTGCCCTCGCCATGGTGTTGCCGCCCCCAGACAAACGCCACGTGTGCCTGACCACCATTGTCATCATGACCAGCATGGCCTTCATGGACGCCTACCTGGTGGAGCAAAACCAGGGTCCGAGGAAAATTGGTGTGTGCATAATAGTGCTGGTAGGGGACGTTTGCTTCCTCATAGTGCTACGGTACGTGGCCGTCTGGGTCGGTGCTGAGGTGCGCACCGCTCGGCGAGGATATGCCATGATCTTGTGGTTTCTGTACATTTTTGTCCTGGAAATTAAACTCTACTTCGTATTCCAGAATTGCAAAGCTGACAGGAAGAGTTTGGAGACTGTGGCACGGAAAGCTTTGACCTTACTGTTATCTGTGTGTGTGCCGGGTTTATATTTGGTTCTTGTAGCTCTGGATAGTATGGAGTACGTGAGAACTTTCCGGAAGAAAGAGGACATGAGGAGTCGTCTTTTTTGGGTGGCTCTGGATCTGCTGGATCTGCTGGACATCCAAGCCAACCTTTGGGAACCCCAGCGGACAGGCCTGCCCATCTGGGCTGAAGGCCTGATGTTCTTCTACTGCTACATCCTCCTGCTTATCCTGCCCTGCGTGTCGCTCAGTGAAATCAGCATGCAGGGGGAGCACATGTCGCCTCAGAAGATGATGCTCTACCCGGTCCTTAGCCTGGTCACCATAAACGTGGTCACCATCCTCATACGTGGTGTAAACATGGTGTTGTTTCAGGACAGCCGTGTTTCCACCATCTTTGTCGGCAAGAACGTGGTGGCCATTGCCACTAAGGCATCTACCTTCTTGGAGTACCGCAGACAGGTGAAGGAATTCCCCCATCCGCAGAATGCGATGGCGCTGGAGCTGCAGCAGAACTCCGTCAGCCACACGCAGCCGCTGCCCAATGCCACCAGTTTGCCACATGAACCTTCGCCAGCGCAGGACGTTATCGACACATGACCACCAGCGCTGGACTCGGCCCTGGTAGAGACAGACTGAGAGCTCCAGCAGAGGAGGATAGGGAATAAAGAGATCAGCTGCATGACAGGATGATATTCCGCTCTTGTCATGCTCACAAGAACTGTAAAACCACAAAAAGAGATTTTTAGCATCACCTGCCTGTCAGAAAATACTGTAAACCTACACTTGACTGAGTGCAGCGTGGAGACGTCAAAGTCAAAACGAGGGTTTTTAATTGTGCTAGTGTGTTTTTAATTGTTTCAAATGTTTTAAAAGTTCAAACTTTACTAAAAGACAATCTCCAAACTGTCGAACCCCGGTGACATTTTGTTGTGTAAAAATGGACAGTCGGTTTCATCTCTGTGAGTAGCTCGTATTTTTTTAAAGGTCACTTTTTTGACAGTGTGTCTGTGGCATTTCCTTTCAATTTCAGCACCAAAGGACATACCACTCAGTGTGAAGCAATGATGGAGAGGAGGAGCAGTGAGTGACCAGTCGGTCATATATCTGCTCTCAGTGTTGTGCAAGAGTGAATTTGGTGGCTTCTATGTTTGAGTTTTGCTGAGAAAGGAGCTCTGTTAAAGCTGCTGCCTCGTTCAGTGCGAAGCTTTACAATCAAAGGTCTGATTAAAGGAGCAGCGCACAGCACTATACCATCCACTGCAGACATCTGAGCGAGGGTCTTGGCGCGTGTGTATGTGTGTGTACGTGTGTATGTGTGTGTGTGTGTGTGTGTCTATTTGCAGGCACACAAATCTACTGAGTATATATGCTGGGATGCCCAGGAGATTTATGCTATTTCAAGTTGTTTTGGAAAAGATGGGTGTTATGATAGGTGTTATTATCTGAAAATGAGACAAAATATGTAAATGTTATAAACAAAACACGATGATGGAGTAAAGATGCTTTCTGTATTTTGTTTCTTGTACTGTACATTCCTCCAAAACTAGTTCAAGCCTTTAATGCAAAGATCAGAAAACGTCTCAATGAAGAATTGACTAAACAACATGAATATAATACTATAAACATACAAAATTCAAAACGCTATTTGGTTTATTTTTTATGTTTTTATTATTA
Source organism: Atherina boyeri (assembly GCA_029874935.1). Lineage (NCBI taxonomy): Eukaryota > Metazoa > Chordata > Actinopteri > Atheriniformes > Atherinidae > Atherina > Atherina boyeri. The sequence continues at coordinate 2,773 of JAPMNP010717967.1, read as the reverse complement.
TTATTATTATTATTATTATTATTATTATTATTATTATTATTATTATTATTATGTACATTCTTTACATGTTGGAGGCCAATGATGTTTTAATAAAAGTATAAATAAAATAATATTATCAAAATTGTGGTTTCTTTTTCCATGTGGTTGATTTAGATAAAATAAATACTGTTTTAAACTGATATTGCATTTATCTATTTATTTGAATATATTGTGTGAGATATGCATAAAGTTTACTCTCCGGTCTCAGTTTGGAAAATCTGGAAAGGGGTATTTTGACAGGGGAATAGCTCAGGTGAGAGCAACTCACAAGATGGGGTGGGGGGCACAGAAAACCCCATTTTGTCCATAAGAAGCAACTCAAACTTTAAAAATGTCATGGTAGCTTGACTAATTGCTTTATATAAAGGATTTTTTATACAATGTCCCTTTCACATCAGACAGTTATCTCACGGGGTCATCACTGTTTTTCCAACTGTTGAACATCCACGTGGTTCCACACCATTGTATGCATGATGGCTAAGCAGTATACAGCTTTTTATCATGAAAATATTAAGTTATTGTCCTGTAATGTCACAGGATAAGGCAAGATTTTTACAGTGTCCAAATTTCATGCTCTATTTAAGCGTTGCAATGAAATCATGTTGATGTGTCCTTTAAAATCAGCAAGAAACCTGGTTTCTTTTTTACCCCTCACTTTAGATAGAAAGTTTGTAGTCGGACAGCTACCATTCGTTCAATGATACAGAGCAAAACAGATGTTCCTTAGTTGACAATATAGAGACAAAAACAACAGTCCGATGCAAAGGTTTGGCTGTAATACATATATACATACATATTGAATATTATACAGCTTTACTTTTGCATCAGACTTGTTTTTGAACTTGGCAATATAAAAAGAGGGGGGGGGGATACTGTTTCTCTGCATTTACCCTTCCTCACTGCCCTAGGAGCAAGAATATAACTAGTGTATTGTACATCATTGGAAAACCTGAGAGGTCACCTTTAGGTATTCTGACAGAGCCAACTTGTAAACTGCATTTCTATGAACAACACAACTAAACTTGTTGTTCACCCCCCTAAAAAAAAGTGCCAAAATCCCCCTGAAATATTCTCTTGTTGGTATTCACTCTTGTTTTCAGTTGCTTCCTAGACACCTAACAGTAAAACATCCAGTAAGCAACCTTTACCATCATGCAGCACCATTTTTCAGTTTTTTCACTACTCAATTTTCTTTTTCTAAAGCAGCTGTATTTGGTAAACAAGCAACAAATTCCTGATTAAGATGACATGAAAATGTATGAACCTTTTCTCAGTCATCCCTCTTCCTCCCAGCTCTCATTATCACTTCCCCTCTTTCCCCGCTGTTCTGTTAACAGTCATTTTCTCTGTACTGTATTGGTTTAAAATATAACTTTATCTGGGGATTGAATTGCCTCTCTGCCTTCACAGGAGGATTGTCCATATGGATCTCAGAGTTGTGAAGAAAGGCAGAAAGGTCAGCCACATGAGGAAAGTCACTGCACTGTTAAAAGGAACACTGAGGTTAACTGCTGATCTCTGTTAAAAAAAAGGGCACACACTAAGAAACTGAATGGCCCTAGTAAATTAAGATCCGCCGTCAGCTAAAAATCCACAAAATACAGAAGAGGCAACTTTTCCTTTCTAATTACATCAGCGTAATTTAGTGCATTTCCTAAATGCTCATACTAGATTTCTTAAATTAGTGCTTACAGAGATATAGGCCTACTGAGTGATACAAGTGCAAAAAACCAAACCAAACCAAACACCATTCATCTAGGATTAGATTGTCACAAAACTCATAAGGTCACAATTACAACTGGATCCTCTTCTTAAATCAGGTGAAATTAAAACATAACAGTCAACAAAGCTGTTTTCTTTTTCCCTCCTAAGCTTCGTTCATTTTACAATACCAGTCAAAAGTTTGGAAACACTTTCCCATTAGATTAAACGGGATTTTGACTGTTACTGTTCTTATGATAGGTGGATACTTCATCCAGTTACCTGCTAAACACCTCTTAAAGCAGCTGCTATTTTCCAAATAGTGTCCACTTGTGATGATTTTATGTAACAAATCATTTTACCATAGACGGGAAATCTTACTGGAAAAAGGTGCACTAAATGAATTATTGTAAACTGCTGTTTTTTTTTTTGTGTGCGATTATTTATTTATTTTCTGCTGCAATGCTAAATGTCCAGAGCATTCATTCTGACACCTTATGCATATTTAATTTATGTTTGGCAAAATTTATGCCTGGCTTGCAAACTCTTCAAACTGCACTGTATTTGGTTGCTTTATTTAGCAAAATGCATAAAATACATAAAAAACTGTTCTCTTTGAAAAAAAAACTTGTCAGCCTCAAGAAACTAAATGCACAAAGAAATGGGAAATTCATACCTGATGCATGCCCATATTTGTTGCATTAAGCTTATCAAACAGCCAGTGGTGTTGAGAAAGCAGGATCAGTTTGAGGCGTCTTCTGTCTGTGCAATCTGACAGCCTCTTCCCTTGGAAAATCCTCTATAGAAACATATTGATTGTTCAAGCTGGTGGGGTATTAAATATTTCTGAGGCATGGAGCACATCCAGTTCATTCTGGTTGACTGTTTTCATTCGGCTCCAACTGAACTCGCAATATCAAATAAAATTGTTAATTTTGACACAGTGTACTATTATTTGAAAGGTACATCGTAAAGTCAGATTTCAAACTTTTTTTTATTGCTAATCGAAATTATTTATACGAGTATTTATTAG
>JAPMNP010717960.1:0-11391 GCA_029874935.1 Atherina boyeri | reverse complement strand
ACTTTATAGGCTGTTGGATTTACTTGATATGAGTCAGGTGTGTTGGAGCAGGGAAACATTGAAAACCTGCAGGACCCTGGCCCTTGTTGGACCAAAGTGAGTAGCCCTGCTGTAGGTGGTGGTTTTCTCAAAGTCAAAAATTTGACAATATCATGTTTAGGAACCTTTTCTTGAAATTGTTCCACATGGATGGATGTATTTTATTGGCCCCTATCTGTGAAATTAAGGGCTGTATGAGCAGGTTTTAAGCCAACAATGANAAGTATACAAATCAACAACAAAATATACAAATGTATATACAACATAAACAAACACAAAATAATAAAATAAGATAAAGATATAAAGTGTAAAAGTCTAAGTTTAGTGCAGGGGGACCTGGTTAATGTGCAAATACAAAGAAATCTAAAAAACAATATGGACAACCCAAAATAGAATAAAATACAATACAATAAAATGGCAATTAACATAAACGGCAGTTAAAGGCAAATGTTACAGGCAGCAGATAAAACCCGTTTTGTATCCAGACTGTTCCCTGTCTGCACAGGTGAATTATTGTGATGGCATGTGATAAAGGAAATATTTGTCCCAGTAATGTCACTGACCTGTTGCCAATTAATGTAATTAGTTGTAAAATGTTCCTGCAGTTGTTTTTTATGTGTGCCAATAACTTTTCCTGCCTTCTGTTACCCCTGCTCCTACTTTTTTTGTTAGATGTGTTGATGCCATCAAATTCAAAATAAGCCAATATTTTCCACAAAGCAGTAAAGTGTAAAATTTTATATGTTATATATGTTCAATTGGGAATAAAATATAGGGTTATGAGATTTGCAAATATTTGCATTGTGGGGTTTTTTCTTAGATTCTACACAGTATTCCAACTTTTTTCTAAAAGTCTAAAATCCTCATATCTTCAATTGATTACATATAGCATGGTATTATTATACCATATTTCTTTATTTTCAGTAAGTAATAGTTAATTGATTTAGAGAAACTTTGGTCATTAAATTTATTATTCTTTACTTGAAAGCTATCATTTTGGACCTTTGCATTATTTTGTCTCTGATCTCTCTGCTCAGTGTTGCTGTGTTTTATTATGTGACTCTCAGGTCTCTGCCAGCTCATGGAGCTCTTTGTGAATCTGCTGATAATAATCTGTGCCGGAGTGCCGTACAGCAACAATGGGGGTTACCGTGACCTGGCCAGCCTTGGTGGAGTCTACTACTATCATTTTGGAGGTGCCAATGCCTTTAGTGGGGCAAATGCGGACAGGGTGAAAGAGCTAGACCGATTGTTCCATCAGCTCAAACGCCCTCCGTACATTTTCACAATGGCCTTTGGTGGGGTTTTAATGATCTACTCCTCTGCCATGTTTGTCCTGGGAATTTTCCGAGTGCCTTACCGCTGCCCCCCCGTGCTGCTGGGGGAGGCACTGCTGAATTTTCTGATTGGCTTGGCTTACATCCCTGCGCTTGCATTCTACTTTATTAAACTACAGGAAACTTACAACGATCCCATCTGTAAGGAGAGAGAACAAATGTACAAGAACAAAGGACACAAGGGCTTTGAGTGTCAGTTCAATGGTGCAGATATCTCAGGAGGACTCTTTGGGGTGGTGGGGGTGTTTGTTTTTATTTTTGGTGCAGTGTTAGCTGTCAGAGCTTTCAGGTCAGTGCGAGAGCTTAAGAAGCAAAATACAAATAAGGATTATAATTTTTAAACTGACTTTCATTTAATGAATTTGAATTAAAGAGGACCTGAGTAGAAATCCCTTATGAGAAGCTTTTTTTCTTTCACTATTTTTATTGTTACCTCTGCATAACCTTTTAATCCATTTTATACTTTTTTTATTATTCGACATACAGTATTAGAATACTTTTATTTTTTCGAGATTTATTCTTTCTACATCCTTTTTTTTACTATGTCATATTTTATATGAATGTTTAGTTATAATAAACTACTGCAATTGTGTGTGAGTTGTTATTTATTTGGACATTAAAAGGCAGATAGAGAAACTATATACCATGACCAAAGATTTCCAGAAGATATTTGGGTTTTATTTAAAATTTTTGCTTTTTTTTCTACTTGAGAATGGCATTTTTGCACAGGTAGAATCTTAACAGGTTTCATAACCCAAGATCCTAAGGGAGTTTCTCAACTATTTTTCAACAGTATAGGATCTCTAAGTTCCAATAATAGGCGTGGTCTATTATTCTGTAAAATAATTCACAAAAGTGGAACATTGTTTATATTTACACAATTTGAGTATTGCATAGTAGAGCATTTAGGCTTCTGAGCAGTGAAATAGGAAACACAATATTTCCCTCTGAAATGTAGGCAAATTATTAAAGAATCATTACACTTGAATACTCATGTGCAGTACAAGTACCGGAAAACTAAACTCAAATTCAGAAGCTTATTAAATTTCCTTTCTACCACAGTTGAACAAGAGAAAATAACTGGAAACCAGCTCTCATTTAAATTTTGGTAGAATATTTTCATATTTCTGATCAGGCAAGCACCAGAAATGTTGTCTGCTGATTAAAAATAGTGAGGTTGATGGTGTTTATTGGTGTGAAATAATAGAAATTGAGTACAATGGACAAAATCATTCACAGTAAAAAGTTTTATTGCTACTTGGCTTGAAGTTAATAAAAAAAATTCTTTGCTGAAAACTAATGATAGCAGCATTTAAAATAAAATAAAACCATTTCCCCTTTAAGGAAGACTCAAAGGAATATTGTTGACACCAAAAGTGCTCATTGTTAGTTCAATGCCTAAATAATAAATCTTCATTTAATGATGGAACATAAATTTAGCAGTGATCTGCATGCTAGAATAAAAACCTAAAAATATTGGATATGGTCCATTTTATGCAAATTTATCACATTTGCTTTTATGCCAACTTCAATTTAGCACATGCTTTCAATATTAAATACAATTACAGTTAGTACCATCATCAGTACCATAATGGTTTACAGTTTTCTCCCAGTCACTTTCAATTCTGTACTGAAGAGGGAAATAGAAATTAGCATGATACAATGAAGTACAAAAATAAACATCAGCTTCTTGGCATTGAGGAAAAAAATATTCAAGCATTTCTTGAAAATAATACACAGAAAGAAACCATGTGATTAAACAATGGCTACTTTGGTCACATGTTAAACAACTGGAGCATCTCTGATCATTCACTATTCACACAGAATTACAGTCAATCCATTGTTCACACAGGCATGCATACACCTACTGTATGTGTGCACTAAAGCTTGGAACAACACACAAACGTAGACATTTTGCAATATAAGTACAGGGAGCTTGATAACTTGTACAAAAATAATATTTTCCCTTCAAGTTGTTATAAGGATCATCAAAAAAATGAAACGCTGATAATTACTTTATTTTGCTTTCCTGCCACTTGGGTGGATGAAGGGATTCAAGAGTATTGTATCACCACATTTATTATATCCTTTATTTAACCAGGAGAAACCCATTGAGATTACAGGCATGTAATCTCAATCTCAAAACCTCCATTATTGAATTAAAGGGGGATTTTAAGTCATTGCACACTACCCTGTGTCCTATCTTCCTTTTCCTGTGCAGTCTACATAACATCCAAATTTGGGGGGGTTAAAAACTGAGCCAGTTTTAAAGAGCACTAAATGTTGCAGTGCAGTGCCACATGTACATCTGACTGAGGACATACAAACAAAAATAACATCAGAGCGAAACAACTCATAAACACAAACCCAACTACATACATCATACACACACACATACCAGTCAATATTTATTTTCAGACATATCGAGGATTTTTGAAGTTTTAGGAGCAAATTTGACTCTGATTTACATTTATATTTACAATTGACACTTTGCATATATTACAAGGGAATTGCCTATGTCTGCTGCAAACACTACGTCGTTGCATGAAACCTTCAGTAACGTTCAATCTCCTCTCTATAATCCTGCTAAAAATTTCAGAAATGGGCCCGCTTTAATTTACAATCATATTCTAGTCTCAGCTTGCTCTCTGGCAGGAATGCCTGCAGTATCCATCAATGTTTTGCTGACTTCAGTCCAAAAGTTTGACACCGTGTGGGTTCTTTTCATGGAGGTCACAGCCACAGAGTCCCATGTGTTTGGCCTCTCATACACTGGCTGATAGAGTGTCCGGAACTATGTTAGTAACCCTATTATTGTAATCAGCTAATAAAATTTGAATTTATATTGCAGATAAAACTAAATAAAAAATGTGTGGTTAAATCATAGGGACAATACCAGTATGCGCTCATATTATTTTAGGGTACCATTTTCATGTTATTATCACAGGGAGAACTAGCAGAGAGTTGGAGGTAAATCAGCACAATGTTTTAACCAAGTATCGGTACTGAATGTAAATAACAGAACACATGCACAAAAACTGTATTACCTCACTTTTCAACCTGGTAATTTATCTATATAGAGTAAGATTAATGTTGGCAGATAATGATTAAATACTTAAGTCAAGAGCACATATTATGCCTTTTATGGTATTTATGTAGATATTTAAATATTAGTTAAGATACCATGAAAAAAAATCCAGTTTACTGAGAACAAAAACAAACACATTTTGACTTAAATAACAAATGTCTGTCATGTTAAAAAAAAAAATACACCAACGAGAAAACTGATTGCCATCATATCACTTTATCCTCATCTCCATTATCAGTGTATTCTTTGACATGAGATAATGTACAGGGAAGCCAAAATTGTCCAAGCAACTCAAATATACATGACTCTGGATATCAATATTTTCTGTGTACAAAGTGCTTTTAACAATGTTTTTTTTTCCTTTCATGTGCCAAAACCTTGCTAAAATGAAAAAAAGTTTATCACATACTTCTCATTCATTCATTATGGAGCAAAGGATAAACAACGCCCAAAGAGCAAAAGATTTTCCTCACAAATAGAACATAGATTATTCCAAGGGCTCCTCCTTTCAAAAATACTTAGTGGTACTTTAAGGCAAAAAGGGAAAGATCCAGCTATGCAATTGCTATGGAATCCCAAAACTGAGGTGGCAACCAAAAATAGACATCTGATGTAGTAATCACTGACAGCAGCAATTACCTATGCTTTGGCCTACTTATAACCACAGCAGCCCAACAGAGCTGTCTCCTCTTATGGCACAAAGTGGGGACGTTCAGGGCTGGATGAACTGAGGTTTCTGGGGTTGCACGATACTTTTATTACCTGATCATTCAGATAACAGGAATAAGATAAATATGGTCATCTATATATGTTAAAAAATAGCTGATGTTAGCACTCTGTGGAAAAAAATGAATGACTTATTCTATGGGACTGAGCTAGTATGCTCATTCCAAGAGCTCATAATGCTGCTGCACTTACTATGTGAGTTTTGCTTTAAAGAAGCATTTCTCAAAGAACAGAAAGTTGCATATAAGAAAATATGTGTACATGAAAAGGGAGCAACTTCAAACCATAGAAAAGCCTTGCTGTGACATAGAATTAGCTTTGTGAACAAATCGTTCAAATCAGTATACCATGAACATCCCTGCTGCCATGCATTCTTCATGACAGGGATAAGCTAAGATTCAAAATACTTTTTGGGACAATGTTATTCATTCTTTCAGCAATCATTCACATCCTGCTTGCATTAAGTCATATCTCCAATTATTTAGTTGAATGGTTTACAGGACTCCCGTTCAAGCATGAGTTTCCTCATTAAATTCTCCTTTGTTTATTCATTGCAGGCACATACACTCCGTTTCAAGCCAATCTAATCTACAGCACACGCTAACACACCTTGCTGCCCCCCACCTGGCCACAGTTGATGGGTATAGCAGCTTTTGTGTCATATATCTGATTAAACAAGTGAAATTACAAAACACACAACTGTGCAGGGAGCAAACATGAGTGAAGTTCCTATTAAGGAAATGTTTGCACTGAACATCTCAAGGTAACTAACATGAAGTGATGATCACAAATGTAAAAGGGTAGCAGCCTCTAGAGTGTGCCAGACTGCATAATCTTAATACAAAGTTGTGTTTTTAACATACAGTACATATAAATACTGTATCTATCAGTCGGTTTTTAACAGTGCATCGTGTAATACCTGACTGCTTAGTTTAAATTATTGTAATGAGATGATTTCCAAACATCCTGAACCCTCAAGTTCACCATCCCATGACCACAGAACTGGTTAAGTTCATCTTCTATGTCCTTTGAGTGTATATTTTAAGGAGGTCATTTGATCATGAGCAATAACTAATTTCTCCTTTTAAAGTTTTTTTTTTGCTCTACAGAAACTCACCTCTACAAAGTTTAATGACCTTGATACTGCAATGCTTTATATAAGGAATCTACTCAGTATCTCAGTAATGTAAGCAGCTGAAGTAGATGTGAGCATGTACTACAATGTAAAGAGATGATTTATTCTCTATGTATTATCTGGGAATGTTAAATTAAAAACCAACTATAACATTTCTGTTAATGCAGTTATTTTGTCTTCACATCTTTTAGTCCCATAATGCACTTGCACAGTCTCGTTTCCTTCATAAGCCACAGGCAGAGGCAAAAAGAGAGACACTGTCCCTCCTTCAAACACGACTAACCAGCTCACAACCCCCCCAAAAAATAACCTTGATGTGGGGAGCACTTGGCTGTGTCATCTGTAGTAGGCACTTTTTCAAGTTTCAGTCATAGTGCTTCTCTCCAGGACCTGAAAGACCACGAAGCCCCTGGAGAGGAGAATTGACGCAGTCTCTAAACGCACCTGCCAGAATGCTTAACTTTCCAAGTAAAGGGAAATGCTGCTGCTTACATGTTCAAACACACAAAGTATCCCGTTTCAGGTCAGGCTTGTTTTTGTCTATGAGAATCAGCTGTCCTTCCTCAATATCCTCTTACAAACTGGAATTCTTGTTTGCCATATCATCTTGGATATGCATTTCTTTTTTTACCTCAAATTAATGGCACAATATCACAAAGTGATTATCAAAGTCCAACAGGTTTGTCTTGTCCTCTGAATGGCAACTTTAACTGAAATATGCCACATGGATGACAAAAATCCTTAGATTTCCCCAGAATGGCATCTGTAGCCACATGGCACTGTGCTGAGACCCCTGCACCTTACCCTTAGAGGGCAGTGTCATAGACCTCCTGTTGTAGGATGGGAACTGGGCCTGGGATCAAGTTTGAGGCAAATGCAGGGGGGTGTGGATGATCCCAAACAGGATCTTTTAAGGAGGTGGGTGTAGCTGGTGCAGAGAGGCCTGTAACTAGAGGACTCTGGCCTCTTAGCTGCTCCCTGACTTCCTGCTCCAGACTGGGAGGCACAATCAGCTGATCCTCAGGGTCCTGCTGAGCTGGGGCAGTGAAGTAACCAGACTTTTTCTTAGGTGCCTCCAGGGCCACCTCTATAAGGTTATGACTGTCCTCTGGGGCTACCACGGAGCCATTGGGCAGCTTCTTCCCAAAGAGGCTGGAGGTGGAAGGAGACTTCTTAAGGTCTACGATCTCCCTCCCACATACGGCCAGCAGGCAGCCGTTTGTAGCGGAAACCACCACGCTGTTCTGTCTGCGAATTTTACCATTGCGATATTCAGAGCTCCGTTTTTCGAGGTCCAAATCTTTGGGGCTCTCGGGGGCCCCTGACCGGATTTGGAAAGCACAGCAGTGAATGTCTACTTCCACTTCTAACTTGCTACCATTAGAAATAACACCCTCTAATGGAGCTTCGTCGTCACTGTCCAGGCCGTTGTCAGACTGGTTACTTGAGAAAGCAGCGCAGGAGGGCTGCCGCTGGAAAAGGCCTGGGTGGGTCCCTGAAGCAGCTGAGCCCGGCACCATGATCCCACACAGTGTAGTAGCAGGGTGCAGGCTACAGCGCCTCTCTGGGCGAGATGCAGAGCCAGAGGAAGTGTGTTCGTCCGAAGCAGTGGACCCTGCCTCACTCCCCACCTCAGAGGCTGATGTCTCACTGCTCAACTCAGTCACGACACCACTGCTAGATGATAGGTTGGACGGATCACTGGGACCTTTGGTGACGGACATGGGCACAGTGGCAGGTGCTGGACCCCGTGGTTCGGTGGTGGAGACTGGTGGCTCGCACGTACAGCTGTCCTCCCCGATATGAAGGGACACCACCACAGCTCCGATGTTGTCCTTGCAACCATAGCTCTGAGCGAGCGAGCACAGCTTCTTAGCAGCAGCGCGCGGATCCCGCACTGCCTGCACAGTATACACAGCCTCCTGGTAGGACACGCGCTCAAACAGGGCTCGGTTCCCCAGGATCAAGAACTCATCCTGGGAGCAGAGAGGCTCGGTGTGCACCAAGGGTTTTGGAAGCACCCAGGGAGACAGATAGGAGCAGCCCAAGAGACGGGAGCAGCATGTCACTCCACTCACTTTGTTATCCTATTTTTTTAAAAAAGAAGAAAGAAAAACTGCAATTATAATACGTGGACGAGTGCAACTGCATAAAGCTGTATTTTAACTGAAAGGTTTTACATAATGGTTAGCAGTTTAAAAAAAACACCAATATAGTGCATGTATGTGTGTATTACCTCTGTAATAATGGCTTTACTGAGTTTAACCCTCTCCATTTCATCAGTACAGTTCTCCAAGCTGTACACCTTTGAAAGAGGTACAGGTTTTCCATCACGGCACAGCACAGCCTGGCAGTTACCCACGTTAGCCACAGTGAGGCTGAAGCAACATCCTGGATCTGAAGTCTCGCGGTGGATGTAACACAGCAAAGCAGATGCACCCAGTTTCTGGCCAGCCATGCCAAGTTTTCTGCCCAATAAAAGTAAAGCTGCTTACAAACTCTTCCAGCTCTGGAATTGAACTCTGTTCTGCTAAAATATAAGCGCATTAAAAACATTTGTAAACTAACATTCAGAAAATCTCCCTTACCTGTGAGAGGTGAGGAAAGTATTGCACATATACACACTGTCAACACTGGAGTGCTGCAGTTCCTCGCACAGAACATCTCCCATGGTGCACTGCAACAGCCGAGGCACTTCCTCGTTGCGGTCTCCATCAAAGATGCCATAGCATGCTTCCACGCTGTCTCTGAAGCGGTCTACAGCCAGCAATGACACACACAACCTGCCCAAACAATAGATGCACAATAACAAAGAGAAGACTCGGAGCTTCCCAGAAACCTCATGCATTCTGCAGCATGTGACACGACAAGTTCAACGGTAAGGGCTGACAGATGATGGCAGAAACTGCTGTGTAGGTCCCTGTCGGGGCCTTGAGCCTGCAGAAGCAGCCCGGCAAATTGAGCTCTAAAACAGTCATTTACAAAACACTGGAAATATTCCCCAATCAGCCCCCTGAGGAGATAGATTCTGAATCATTTATTGCTCCTATGATGACATCCTAACAGAGCTGTAAGGAATGTTTTTGTTTGACAGCAGAGGACATGAGACTAAGTTGGACATCTTACATTAACTGGTTAAGAAAAGACATTGACAGGAATGAATACTTTCAAGTCTTATTTACATATCACCTCAGACTCTGCGGTTAATTAATTCACTCATCAGAGTTTGGAAAAACGCTGTGCATTTAAGCATTCACTGTGAAAGAAAAAACAATCAGAGAAACACAAAAGCAGTACGCACTTGTTTCTTTGGCCACACATTTCAGAGTAACCATGATTCCATGGAGTCGAGGAACTCAGTGATTCTGTTGTCATGGTGGATTTCTGGTCTAACTTCAGAGTGGCGATGTGACTAAAAAAAGAAAAGAAATGTAGTCAAAGGCAGTGCAGAACAAGGTGTATACTGCATATATAGCATTTAATTGCTGTGGGTTTGTGGATATGTAACGGACTAAATAGTATTATTGGTTACAGATACACAACATATTATAAAACAAAAGTTATCAACAACACAAGATTGTGAACTATGAAAACTACTTCATTACTTGTTATTGTTTTTTATGTTTGCTGTTATTTATTTTCAAGTTCTTCAATTTTCAATTCAATTCAGTTTATTTGTATAGCGCCAATTCACAATAGATGTACTGTACTTTTGTGCTTTCGAAAGAGTAGTTGTTTTTATATGTCATTGTTTTTTGCACCTCAGGGCCATTGGGTCATGTCTAAAGTCAGAGGTGTTATTGATTCTACTTTACGGTTGACAAATTTCATTGTTAAGATTTCTGGGTCATGAGACTCACCTGAAGAGGTTGAGGGTTTTGTGTTCCAACATGAGGCTGCTGTTGCCTGTCAGGTCCAGCTCTTGTAGTGTTGCAGGCAAGGAGTCAGGCAGCTGGATCTCAGTCAGCTCATTACAGCTTAGATCAACCAGCTGCATGTAAAAACACTGATGTGAATCAATAATCACTAAGAATGACAGTGAACACAATTTCATAATCATTGGAATTTTTTTTAAGGTAATATATTCATCTTGTTTTTGTTGAACAAAACCTTTTATTTTTCCTTTTGCCAATCACTTAGAATAGTTTTCCAAATTGTTCTACACAACAGTTTTGAAACATTAAATAGGTTGTAAAGAACTCAAAATGTACACTTGACGTATTTTTCGCATCTTTAATCCTGAAAAATAAATCAAGTTTTACATTTTGCTGAAGTTAACATAGAGGCCCATCTTTGATAACACGTCAATAACTCTCTCATTCATTGGACTTTTGATAATAATAACATTGAATTAGATTTATATAGCACTTTTCAAAGCACTCAAGGTGCTTTACATTGTATCCATTATTTATTGACTCCTAGGGCAAACTGAGAGAAACCTTGCAGCCAGTCCATGCCAATGGCTTCTCCGACCACTGCCGAACATTCATACACCACCTCTGCCAACACTGAAGGGTGAAGTATCTTGGCCAAGTTTTTTTGCTGAGGTCATTTTGGCACCCTCAGGCACCCTAACAGGGTTTACCATCTCACTCCCCATTATTCTAGCCAAAAACATCAGTCCACCATCTCCTTGCTGACGTGACAGCCTTGTGTGGGCACAGTGGCCATCCACCAACCATCCAGTGTAGAATGGCATTCATCAGTGAATGAAACTGAAAATTAGTCTTCATGATTTTTTTAACCCACTGCGAACAATTCTCTTTGTGAGCATTGGTTAAATGGGGTTGAAATATAGCTTTATGCAGAACTGCAAGCCTTTGGAAAATCCTGTATAGAGGGGATCTGGGAATCCTATAAATTATCCCAGCTGCTATAACTGCCTGCTTGCAGCTCTTCGAAGAAGAATTAAAAGGTACATATTAAGACATTCTATAATAAAATCATATGACACAACTAATCAAATCAAAATTATTAAAAGCAAGCAACAGTCTACAGTACAGACCAAAAGTTTGGACACGCTCAATGCGTTTCCTTTATTTTTATGACTAGTTACATTGCAGATT